>JAGGNK010008671.1:39837-54895 GCA_017590115.1 Montifringilla adamsi
TCAGGGTAATTTTGGGGAGTTCAGGGGGGTCAGTGCAGCCCTGGGGGTGTCAGGGTAATTTGGGGGGGGTCTGCCAGTGGAGGGTGATGCTGGGCAGGGGTGACAGCCCAGTCCTGGGGGGTCAGAGTGGTGCTGGGGGGGGGTCAGGGTGTCACTGACAGTGCTGAGGGGAGCTCAGTGCCATTGGGGGGTGTCAGGGACATCAGGGGGTGTCAATGCCAGGGCTGGGTGGCCCTCAGCCCATCCTGGTGGTCCTCAGCCCATGCCGAGGGTCTCAGACCATGCTGGGGGTCTCAGCCCATGCCGGGAGTCTCAGCCCATCCCGGGGGGTGTCACTGACAGGGCTGAGGGGGGGGCAGTGCCATGGGGGGTGACGTTGCCAAGGCTGAGGGGTCTCAGCCCATGCTGGTGGCCCTCAGCCCTCCCTGGGTGGGCTCTGGGCAGGAGCCCACCCTGAGGGGCTGTGAAGGGTCTTGAGGGGCTGTGAGAGCTGAGGGGCTCTGAGAGCTGAGAGCACAGTGAGGGCTGTGAGGAGTTCTGAGGGTTGTGAGGGGCTCTGAGAGCTCTGAGGGGCTCTGAAGGCTCTGAGGGCTGTGAGGGGCTCAAAGGGCTCTGAGGTGTGTGAGGGGCTCTGAGATCTCTGAGGTCTGTGAAGAGCTCTGAGGGGCTCTGAAGGCTCTGAGGGCTGTGAGGGGCTCAAAGGGCTCTGAGGTGTGTGAGGGGCTCTGAGATCTCTGAGGTCTGTGAAGAGCTCTGAGGGGCTCTGAAGGCTCTGAGGTGTGTGAGGGGCTCTGAGAGCTCTGAGGTCTGTGAGGAGCTCTGAGGGGCTCTAAGGGCTCTGAGGTCTGTGAGGGGCTCAATGGGCTCTGGGCTCTGTGAGAGGGGGGCCCTCACTCCCGTCTCACTCCCGTCTCCCGGCCGGGACTCACCGTCGGCGCAGCTCGGCGGGCAGCGGGGCCGGCGGCAGCGGCGCGGCGCGGGCCGGCATCGGGAGCGGGGCGGGGGAGGGGGGAGTGGGAGGTACCACTGAGGGGAGACGGGGGGAGGCGGGAAGTACCACTAAGAGGGAGCGGGAAGTACCACTGAGGGGGAGTGGGAGGTACCATTGAGAGTAGACAGGGGGAGATGGAAAGTACCACTAAGTGGCGATGGGAGGTACCACTGTGAGCGCGGGGAGGGGGAAACACCAAAGTGGGTTGTACCACTGAGGGGAGGGGGGAGCATTCTCGCAGGGCTGTACCATTCTAAGAACCGGGGGGGTCCCCAAGGCCACCCAGTGTCCCCATTGTCACCACAGAGCCCTCGTGTCTCAGGTCACCTTTATTGTCCCCTTGGGGACACGAAACCCCCCCCCCCGGGTATGGCACAGCCCCAAATTTTGGGGTGAAAAGGGACATTTTTGGGTCCCAGAGCTGCTCCGGTGACACCAAGGACGGGGACAAGGTCCCAAAGTGTCCCCCAAAAACTTCTTTGGGGGGTCCCAAAGATTTGGGAGTCCTAAAATTCCCAACTACCCCAAAAAAATCCTGATTTGGGGGTCCCAAAATGTCACAAAAACCAAATTTTGGGACCCCAAAATGTCCCCAGAAATGGATTTCGGGGGTCCCAAGTTTCCAAATTTACCCCAAAAAATGAATCTGGGGTCCCCAAACTGTCCCCAAAAATGAATCTGGGGTCCCCAAAATGTCCCCAAAAATGGATTTGGGGGTGCCAAGGTTCCAAATTTACCCAAAAAATTATTCTGGGGTCCCCAAAATGTCCCCAAAAATGGATTTGGGGGTGCCAAGGTTCCAAATTTACCCAAAAAATTATTCTGGGGTCCCCAAAATGTCCCCAAAAATGGATTTGGGGGTGCCAAGGTTCCAAATTTACCCAAAAAATTATTCTGGGGTCCCCAAAATGTCCCCAAAAATGGATTTGGGGACCCCAAAATGTCCCCAAAAATGGATTTTGGGGGTGCCAAGGTTCCAAATTTACCCAAAAAATTATTTTGGGCTCCCAAAATGTCACGAAAACCAAATTATGGGACCCCAAAATGTCCCCAGAAATGGATTTTGGGGGTCCCAAGGTTCCAAATTTACCCAAAAAATGAATCTGGAGACCCCAAAATGTCCCCAAAAATTGATTTGGGGGTCCCAAGGTTCCAAATTTACCCAAAAAATGATCTGGGGACCCCAAAATGTCCCCAAAAATGGATCTGGGGACCCCAAAATGTCCCCAAAAATGAATCTGGGGACCCCAAAATCCCACCCCATCCCCCCAAAATCCATCCTGGGGGTCCCAAATTTGGGGTCCCGGGCGGGTAAAAGCAGGAAATAAAATAAATTAAAAGCTGGGGGGGTTTTGGGGTGTCCCCCCGGTGTCCCCCGGTGTCACCCGGTGTCCCCTCAGTTCACCAGGAGCGCGTTGTCCTGCACGGGGGCCCTGTGGGGACACAATTTTGGGGTTTTTTAGGGGATTTTGGGGGATTTTAGGGTTCTTTTTAGGGGATTTTGGTTTTTTTCTAGGGGATTTTGGGGGTTTTAGGGGATTTGGGGGTTTTTTTAGGGGATTTTGGGGGTTTTAGGGGATTTTGGGGTTTTTAGGGGATTTTGGGGTTTTTATAGGGGATTCTGGGAGTTTTTAGGGGATTTTGGGGGTTTTTTAGGGGATTTTGGGTTTTTTTAGTGGATTTTTATGGAATTTTGGGGGCAGGACCGCAGGGAAACGCCCCCAGACCCCAAAAACCCCGGGAGGGGAGGGGGGACCCCAAAATCCGGGAGAGGGGCTGGATTTTGGGGTCACTTTGGGGTCATTTGGGACCAAATTTTGGGGTCTTTTGGGGCTGGATTTTGGGGTTATTTGGAGTCATTTTGGGGCCAAATTTTGGGGTCATTTTGGGGTCATTTGAGGCTGGAATTTGGGGTGATTTTGGGTCGTTTGGGGCTGGAATTTGGGGTCACTTTGGGGTCATTTAGGGGCCAAATTTTGGGGTCATTTGGGGTCATTTTGGGGTCATTTGGAGCCAAATTTTGGGGTGATTTTGGGGCTGGATTTTAGGGCCATTTTGGGGTCATTTGGGGTCATTTTGGGGTCAAATTTTGGGGTCATTTTGGGTCATTTGGGGCTGGGTTTTGGGGTGATTTTGGGATGATTTACAGGCCAAATTTTGGGGTCGTTTTGGGGTCATTTGGGGTGGATTTTGGGATAATTTGGGATTCTCCCACCCCCACCCCCCCACACCTCAAAATCCCCCAAACACCCCCCAAAAATCCCCCCAAAATGTCCCCAGACCCCCCGAAATGTCCCCAGAGCCCCCAGACCCCCCAGGCCCGGGTGCAGACCGGGGGCAGCAGCAGAGGCCGGGGCACGAGGCCGAGCTGTCCCGGCGGAACTTTCCGGATCTGGGGCTGTCCTGGCACTGCGCGATGAAGGCGTGGAGCTGGGACACCGGGGCGTCACCCTCCGACTGGTGCTGGGGACACAGAGGGGACAGGGAACATGTCAGGGGACAGGTGACATGGGACAGGAGCTGGGACACCGGGGCGTCACCCTCCGACTGGTGCTGGGGACACAGAGGGGACAGGGGACAGCTGAGGGACAGGGGACAGGAGAGATAACACACACAGGTAATGTCACACCCAGGTGATGTCACACACAGATGATGTCACACAGGTGAGACAACACACCCAGGTGATGTCACACCCAGGTGATGTCACACACAGATGACGTCACGCTCAGATGATGTCACACCAAGGTGATGTCACACACAGATGATGTCACACAGGTGAGACAACACACTCAGGTGATGTCACACACAGGTAATGTCACACACAGATGATGTCACACAGGTGATACCACACAGAGATGATGTCACACCCAGGTGATGTCACACCCAGGTGAGGTCCCACCTGTCGTGCTCACTTTGATGGTGTCGTAGGAGCCGGTGATGAGGTCACACATGCAGATAACACACAGATGACATCACACAGGTAACGTCACACACAGGTGATGTCACACACAGATGATGTCACACAGATAATGTCACACCCAGGTGATGTCACACCCAGGTGAGGTCCCTCCTGTCGCGCTCACCTTGATGGTGTCGTAGGAGCCGGTGTTGAGGTCACACACAGGTCACACACACAGGTGATGTCACACACAGATGATGTCACACAGATAATGTCACACCCAGGTGATGTCACACCCAGGTGAGGTCCCTCCTGTCGCGCTCACCTTGATGGTGTCGTAGGAGCCGGTGTTGAGGTCACACACAGGTCACACACACAGGTGATGTCACACACAGATGATGTCACACCCAGGTGAGGTCCCACCTGTCGCGCTCACCTTGATGGTGTCGTAGGAGCCGGTGATGAGGGCGATGAAGAGGCTGAGCACCATGTAGATGAAGAGCGCGCTGAAGGAGTACAGGTACACCTGGCTGAAGAGCCACACCAGCGCCCCGCTGGGCCGCAGCGCCGCGAAGGTGGCGAACATGTCATCGCCATTGACCAGCGAGAAGAGACACTCGGACACCATGGAGAGCGAGCGGAACTGGGGACACACACCTGTGTCACCTGTGTGCCACCTGTGTCACCTGTCACACCTGTAACCCTGTGTCACCTGTCACACCTGTAACCCCTGTCATCACCATGTCACCCCTGTCATCGCCATTGACCAGCGAGAAGAGACACTCGGACACCATGGAGAGCGAGCGGAACTGGGGACACACACCTGTGTCACCTGTGTGCCCCCTGTGTCACCTGTCACACCTGTAACCCCTGTCATCACCATGTCACCCCTGTCATCGCCATTGACCAGCGAGAAGAGACACTCGGACACCATGGAGAGCGAGCGGAACTGGGGACACACACCTGTGTCACCTGTGTGCCACCTGTGTGTCACCTGTAACCCTGTGTCACCCTTGTCATCGCCATTGACCAGCGAGAAGAGACACTCGGACACCATGGAGAGCGAGCGGAACTGGGGACACACACCTGTGTCACCTGTGTGTCACCTGTGTCACCAGTAACCTGTGTGAGGTGTAACCCTGGGTCACCCCTGTCATCGCCATTGACCAGCGAGAAGAGACACTCGGACACCATGGAGAGCGAGCGGAACTGGGGACACACACCTGTGTCACCTGTGTGCCACCTGTGTGTCACCTGTACCCCTGTGTCACCCTTGTCATCGCCATTGACCAGCGAGAAGAGACACTCGGACACCATGGAGAGCGAGCGGAACTGGGGACACACACCTGTGTCACCTGTGTGTCACCTGTGTCACCAGTAACCTGTGTGAGGTGTAACCCTGTGTCACCCCTGTCATCGCCATTGACCAGCGAGAAGAGACACTCGGACACCATGGAGAGCGAGCGGAACTGGGGACACACACCTGTGTCACCTGTGTGTCACCTGTGACACCTGTGTCACCTGTAACCCTGTGTCATCACCATGTCACCCCTGTCATCGCCATTGACCAGCGAGAAGAGACACTCGGACACCATGGACAGCGGCTGGAACTGGGGACACACACCTGTGTCACCTGTGTCACCTGTGTGTCACCTGTGTCACCAGTAACCTGTGTGAGGTGTAACCCTGTGTCACCCCTGTCATTGCCGTTGACCAGCGAGAAGAGACACTCGGACACCATGGAGAGCAAGCGGAACTGGGGACACACACCTGTGTCACCTGTGTGTCACCTGTGTGTCACCTGTGTCACCTGTAATCCTGTGTCACCTGTCACACCTGTGTCACCTGTCACACCTGTAACCCCTGTCCATCACCATGTCACCCCTGTCATCGCCATTGACCAGCGAGAAGAGACACTCGGACACCATGGAGAGCGAGCGGAACTGGGGACACACACCTGTGTCACCTGTGTGTCACCTGTGTCACCTGTAACCCTGTGTCACCTGTGTCACCTGTAACCTGTGTGAGCTGTAACCCTGTGTCATCTGTGTCACCTGTGTCACCTGTCACACTTGTGTGTCACCTGCATTTCACCCATGGATTTGGGAAGGAACCCAACCCCAAAGCCAGGATTGGAGAACATCACAACCCCAAAACTGAAATTTGGGAATCCCCCCAACTCCAAAACCAAAATTTGGGAATCTCCTGACCCCAAACCCGAAATTTGGGAATCCGCCAACCCCAAATTGGGATTTGGGACCACCCCAGACCCAGCATGGAGATTTGGGAAGGAACCCAACGCCAAAACTGAAATTTGAGAACATCCCAACCCCAAACCCCAAATTTGGGAATCTCCCGACCCCAAACCCGAAATTTGGGAACCCCCAACTCCAAACCCAAAATTTGGGAATCTCCTGACCCCAAACTGGGATCTGGGGCTGTCTGGACCCACCTTGACGTGCTGTGGGCCCAGCACGGAGATTTGGGAAGGAACCCAACCCCAAAACTGGAACTTGAAAACATCCCAACCCCAAACCCCAAATTTGGGAATCTCCCGACCCCAAACCCGAAATTTGGGAATCCGCCAACCCCAAATTGGGATTTGGGACCACCCCAGACCCACCGTGATGTGGCGCGGGCCCAGCACAGAGATTTGGGAAGGAACCCAACCCCAAAACTGGAACTTGAGAACATCCCAACCCCAAACCCCAAATTTGGGAATCTCCCGACCCCAAACCCGAAATTTGGGAATCTCTTGATCCCAATCTGGGATTTGGGACCACCCCAGACCCACCTTGACGTGGCGCGGGCCCAGCACAGAGATTTGGGAAGGAACCCAACCCCAAAACTGGAACTTGAGAACATCCCAACCCCAAACCCCAAATTTGGGAATCTCCCGACCCCAAACCCGAAATTTGGGAATCTCTTGATCCCAATCTGGGATTTGGGACCACCCCAGACCCACCTTGACGTGGTGCGGGCCCAGCACGATCCAGCCGCAGAAGCAATACCCCAGATAAATCACGGCCACGCAGCAGCAGAAGCGCATCACGTTGGGCAGCGCCACGCGCAGCGTCACGATCAGGATCTGGGGCGAAAAACGGGGAAATCGGGAAAAACGGGAGTTAGCCGCGTGTGGGGTGGGAAAAATGGGGGGTTGGGGCGGGAAAATGGGGATTTGGGATGGGAAAATGGGATTATGCACATGTGGGGAGAGCATCACGTCGGGAGCACCACATGCAGCGTCATGATCGGGATCTGGGGCGAAAAACGGGGAAATTGGGAAAAATGGGAATTATCCACAAGTGGGGTGGGAAAAATGGGGGTTTGGGGCAGGAAATTGGGGATTGGGAATGAGAAAATGGGGATTGAGAATGGGAAAATGGGATTATCCACGTGTGGGGAGAACATCACGTCGGGAGCACCACGCGCAGCGTCATGATCATGATCTGGGGCAAAAACCGGGGAAATCGGGAAAAACTGAGAAAATGGGAAAAATGGGAGTTTTCCGTGTGTGGGGCGGGAAAAACAGGAATTGTCCCCAACCCAAACGTGACAAGGAGGATCTGGGGCAGGAAAAATGGGATTTAACCCTGGCTGTGTCCCCAGGTGACACAGGTGACCACAGGTGTCACTCACGTTGTACTTCTGGAAGGAGGTCAGGTACCGGATGACCCTGACCCCGTGATGTCCCTGTCACTGCCCCTGTCCCCAGGTGACACAGGTGACCACAGGTGTCACTCACGTTGTACTTCTGGACTGTCACTAGGTACCGGATGACCCCGACACCATGATGTCCCTGTCCCTGTCCCATGGCGATGTCTCATGTCCCTGTCACTGTCCCTGTCCCTGTCCCCAGGTGACATCCCCTGTCCCCAGGTGACACAGGTGTCGCTCACGTTGTACTTCTGGAAGAAGGTCAGGTACCAGATGACCGTGCCCCCATGATGTCCCTGTCCCTGTCCCTGGGTGACGTCCCCTGTCCCTGTCACTGTCCCTGTCCCCAGGTGACACAGGTGACACAGGTGTCACTCACGTTGTACTTCTGGAAGGAGGTCAGGTACCGGATGACCCCGACACCATGATGTCCCTGTCCCTGTCCCATGGCGATGTCTCATGTCCCTGTCACTGTCCCTGTCCCTGTCCCCAGGTGACATCCCCTGTCCCCAGGTGACACAGGTGTCGCTCACGTTGTACTTCTGGAAGAAGGTCAGGTACCAGATGACCGTGCCCCCATGATGTCCCTGTCCCTGTCCCTGGGTGACGTCCCCTGTCCCTGTCACTGTCCCTGTCCCCAGGTGACACAGGTGACACAGGTGTCACTCACGTTGTACTTCCGGAAAAAGGTCAGGTACCGGATGACCCCGACCCACACGAGCAGCGTCGATGTCCCCAGCAGGATGCTGCACACGTCGTACCCCGAGAAGTTCTGTGGGGACACGGGGACAGTGCCACCGCCGCGTCCCCAGGCCATTGTCCCCCTGGGGGAGGTGACAACGTTCCCTCCCATTGTCCCCAGGGGGTGGCAGTGTCCCTCGGGGGGTGGCAGTGTCCCCAGGGGGTGGCAGTGTCCCTCGGGGGGTGACCTTGGCCTCGATGCCGATCTTGAGCACGGTGCCCAGCACGGTGAGGACGTCGCTGGTGACCAGCAGCAGGTACCAGCCATTGAGGAACTCCAGCCGGTCCGACAGGGACACGGTGACACCGCGGCGCCGGCGCAGGAACCGGCTGAACTCCTGGGGGACATTGGCACTGTCACTGTCACTGTCATTGTTACTGTTACTGTCACCTCACAGGGACACGGTGACACTGCGGTGATGGCGCAGGAACCGGCTCCCTGTCCCCAGGTGACATCCCCTGTCCCCAGGTGACACAGGTGTCACTCATGTTGTACTTCTGGAAGAAGGTCAGGTACCACATGACCGTGACCCCATGATGTCCCTGTCCCTGTCCCTGGGTGACGTCCCCTGTCCCTGTCACTGTCCCTGTCCCCAGGTGACACAGGTGACACAGGTGTCACTCACGTTGTACTTCCGGAAAAAGGTCAGGTACCGGATGACCCCGACCCACACGAGCAGCGTCGATGTCCCCAGCAGGATGCTGCACACGTCGTACCCCGAGAAGTTCTGTGGGGACACGGGGACAGTGCCACCGCCGCGTCCCCAGGCCATTGTCCCCCTGGGGGAGGTGACAATGTTCCCTCCCAGTGTCCCCAGGGGGTGGCAGTGTCCCCAGGCTGGCAGTGTCCCCAGGGGGTGGCAGTGTCCCTCGGGGGGTGACCTTGGCCTCGATGCCGATCTTGAGCACGGTGCCCAGCACGGTGAGGACGTCGCTGGTGACCAGCAGCAGGTACCAGCCATTGAGGAACTCCAGCCGGTCCGACAGGGACACGGTGACACCGCGGCGCCGGCGCAGGAACCGGCTGAACTCCTGGGGGACATTGGCACTGTCACTGTCACTGTCATTGTTACTGTTACTGTCACCTCACAGGGACACGGTGACACTGCGGTGATGGCGCAGGAACCGGCTGAACTCCTGGGGAACATTGTCACTGTCACTGTCACTGTCACCTCACAGGGACACAGGGACACCGTGGCACCGGCACAGGAACCAGCTGAACTCCTGGGGGACATTGGCACTGTCACTGTCACTGTCACTGTCACTGTCACCTCACAGGGACATGGTGACACTGCGGTGATGGCGCAGGAACCGGCTGAACTCCTGGGGAACATTGTCACTGTCACTGTCACTGTCACCTCACAGGGACACGGGGACACCGCGGCGCCGGCACAGGAGCCGGCTGAACTCCTGGGGGGACACTGTCACTGTCACTCCACAGGGACACAGCCACGTTGTGGTGACAGCACAGGAACCAGCTGAACTATGGGGACATTGTCACTGTCACTGTCACTGTCACTGTCACCTCACAGGAACCGGCTGAACTGCTGTGGGGATGTTGTCACTGTTGTTGTCACTGTCACTGTCGCTGTCCCTGTCACCTCGCAGGAACCGGCTGAACTGCAGGGACACCGTGGCACCGGCACAGGAACCAGCTGAACTCCTGGGGGACATTGGCACTGTCACTGTCACTGTCACTGTCACTGTCACCTCACAGGGACACAGGGACACCGTGGCACCGGCACAGGAACCAGCTGAACTCCTGGGGGACATTGGCACTGTCACTGTCACTGTCACTGTCACTGTCACCTCACAGGGACACGGGGACACCGCGGCGCCGGCACAGGAGCCGGCTGAACTCCTGGGGGGACACTGTCACTGTCACTCCACAGGGACACAGCCACGTTGTGGTGACAGCACAGGAACCAGCTGAACTATGGGGACATTGTCACTGTCACTGTCACTGTCACTGTCACCTCACAGGAACCGGCTGAACTGCTGTGGGGATGTCGTCACTGTTGTTGTCACTGTCACTGTCTCTGTCCCTGTCACCTCGCAGGAACCGGCTGAACTCCGCGGGGACACGGGGACACCAGGATTGTCACCTCCCTGGGATGGCACCACCTCCCACCATCCATAACCAACCCAATCCCATCCCATCGCCCAAACCCCCCAAATCCCATAAACCCCCCAAATCCTCTAATTCCCCCCAAATCCTGTAATTCCCCCCAAATCCCATAAACCCCCCAAATCCTCTAATTCCCCCCAAATCCCATAAACCCCCTCCAAACCCCATCAATCCCATCCCCTAAACCCCGTGAATCCCCTAAATCGCCCCCAAATCTCATCAATCCCATCCCCAAATCCCCCCCAAATCCCCCCAAGCCCCCCGTACCCTCTGCAGGAGGAGCCCGCGGGCGATGGAGCGGGCGCAGAGCACCAGGGACAGCGCGCACACCGCTGTCACCAGCACGTCGAAGGACAGCCGCAGCCAGTTGTCACCTGCGGGGGACACCCGCCGTCACCGCCACCTCCGGGGACCCCGGGGGACAGCGCGGGGACGGGGACACCAAGGGGATGGGGACACTGCAGGGACAGGGGACACCGTGGGGACAGGGGACACCTTGGGGACAGGGGACACCACAGGGATCTCGTGTCCCCTCAGGGACAGGGGACACCGTGGGGACAAGGACACTGCAGGGACAGGGGACACCGCGGGGATGGGGGACACCGTAGGGACAGGGGACACTGCAGGGACAGGGTACACCAGGGATTTCATGTCCCCTCAGGGACAGGGGACGCCACAGGGACAGGGGACACTCCCAAGGGACAGGGGACAGGTGGCATCCCGCGGCCTGTTGTCACCCTCCAGGGACAGGTGCCCACTGTCACCTCTGCTGGGTGTGGCAGGGTGGTGGCACTCCCAGGGACACCCCCCCAGCTCAGTGGCATCCATTGTCACCCGCTGTCACCTCTGCTGGGTGTGGCAGGGTGGTGGCACTCCCAGGGACACCCCCCCAGCCCGCTGTCACCCATTGTCACCCGCTGTCACCTCTGCCGGGTGTGGCAGGGTGGTGGCACTCCCAGGGACAGCCCCCCAGCCCGCTGTCACCCATTGTCACCCGATGTCACCCGCTGTCACCTCTGCCGGGCAGCGAGGGGTGGTGGCACTCCCGGATGGCCGCGCGCGTGTCCAGGCGGATCCGCACCCGCCCGCTGTGGGCGCTGTTGTCAAACGTCACCTGGGGACAGGGGTGGCACTGTCACTGTCACTGCACTGTCGTCGTCAAGTGTCACTGTCACCGTCAGTGTCACTGTCAATGTCATTGTCCCTGTCAGCGTCATTATCAATGTTGATTTCGTTGTCATTGTCACTATCGTTGTCACTGTAATTGTTATTGTCACTGTCAACGTTGTTGTCACTGTCGTTGTCGTTATCAATGTCATTGTCACTGTCATTGTCAATGTCACTGTCACTGTCCCTGACATTACACTGTCACTGCCACTGTTATTGTCACTGTCATTGTCACTGTCACAGTCCCCGCAGAGGGACAGAGGGACAGCCGAGGGACAGAGGGACACTCCAGAGGGACAGAGGGACAGCCGAGGGACAGCCGAGGGACAGAGGGACACTCCAGAGGGACACGAGGGGGACACAAAAGGGACATGAAAGGGACAGGAGAGGATACAAGAAGGACACCCAGGGGACACTGGGGACACTTGGGGGACATTCAGGGAGCACCCAGGGGACAATTAGGGACACTTTGGGGTATTTGGGGACACTCAGGGGACACTTTAGGATATTTAGGGACATCAAGGGGACAATTAGGGACACTTTGGGATATTTGGGGGGACACTGGGGACACCGAGGGGACAACTGGGGACACTCTGGGGTATTTGGGGACACCCAGGGGACACTGGGGGGACACTTTAGGATACTTGGGGACACTTGGAGAGGTTCTGGGGTATCTGGGGACACTTGGGGACACTCAGGGGACACCAAGGGGACAATTGGGGACACTCTGGGGTGTCTGGGGACACTCAGGGGACACTTTAGGATATTTAGGGACATCAAGGGGACAATTAGGGACACTTTGGGATATTTGGGGGGACACTGGGGACACCGAGGGGACAACTGGGGACACTCTGGGGTATTTGGGGACACCCAGGGGACACTGGGGGGACACTTTAGGATACTTGGGGACACTTGGAGAGGTTCTGGGGTATCTGGGGACACTTGGGGACACTTGGGGACACTTTAGGATATTTAGGGACGTAAGGGGACAATTGGGGACACTTTAGGATGTTTAGGGACACCCAGGGGACACTTGGGGACACTCTGGGGTGTCTGGGGACAACAATTAGGGACACTTTGGGGTATTTGGGGACACTCAGGGGACGCCAAGGGGACAATTGGGGACACTCTGGGGTGTCTGGGGACACTCAGGGGACACTGGGGGGACACTTTAGGATACTTGGGGACACTTGGAGAGGTTCTGGGGTATCTGGGGACACTTGGGGACACGCAGGGGACAACTGGGGACACTCTGGGGTGTCTGGGGACACTTGGGGACACCCAGGGGACACGCAGGGGACACTTTAGGATGTTTAGGGACACCGAGGGGACAACTGGGGACATCTGGGGTGTCTGGGGACACTTGGGGACACCCAGGGGACACTTTAGGATGTTTAGGGACACCGAGGGGACAACTGGGGACACTCTGGGGTGTCTGGGGACACTTGGGGACACTTGGGGACACGCAGGGGACACTTTAGGATGTTTAATTTGGGGATTTTGGGGGACCTAGGGGGACAATTGGGGACACTTTAGGATGTTTAGGGACACCCAGGGGACACTTGGGGACACTCTGGGGTGTCTGGGGACACTTGGGGACACCCAGGGGACAACTGGGGACACTTGGGGACAGCCAGGGGTGTGTGGGGACACTCTGGGGTGTTGGGGGGACACTTGGGGACACGCAGGGGACACTTTAAGATATTTAGGGACACCCAGAGGACAACTGGGGACATTCTGGGGTGTCTGGGGACACTTGGGGACACTCTGGGGTGTCAGGGGACACTTGGGGACACCCAGGGGACAACTGGGGACATTCTGGGGTGTCTGGGGACACTTGGGGACACCCAGAGGACATGCAGGGGACACTCTGGGGTGTCTGGAGACACTTGGGGACACTTGGGGACACCTGGGGACAGCCAGGGGACAACTGGGGACACCTGGGGACACTCTGGGGTGTCTGGGGACACTTGGGGACACCCAGGGGACACCTGGGGACAGCCAGGGGTGTCGGGGGACACTTGGGGACACTGACGGTGACGCTGAAGGTGTAGCAGTCGGGGATCTCGTGGTTCAGCAGCGTTTGGATGTTGATGGCCTTGAGCTGGAACTCCACGGTGACATTGATCAGCCTGAGGGGACACAGACACCCGGGAGGCCCCGACCCCGAAAAGGGGCAATTCACCCCAAAAACGCAGAAAAGGGGGAATTCCACCTCAAAAACACCAAAAAAGGGGGAATTCACCTCAAAAACACCAAGAAAAGGGGAAAATTCACCTCAAAAAAACGCGAAAAAGGGGAAATTCCACCTCAAAAACACCAAAAAAAGGGGAATTCAACTCAAAAACACCAAAAAAGTCAATGAAAAAGGGGAAATTCCACCTCAAAAACACCAAAAAAAGGGGAAAATTCACCTCAAAAACACCAAAAAAGGGGAATTCACCCCAAAAACACCAAAAAAGGGGGAATTCCACCTCAAAAACACAGAAAAAGGGGAAATTCCACCTCAAAAACACCAAAAAAAAGGGGAAATTCACCTCAAAAACCCCAAAAAAAGGGAAAATTCCACCTCAAAAACACCAAAAAAAGGGGAAATTCCACCTCAAAAATACAAAAAAAGGGGAAATTCCACCTCAAAAACACAAAAAACATCAATGAAAAAGGGGAAATTCACCTCAAAAACCCCGAAAAAAGGGAAAATTCCACCTCAAAAACCCCCCAAAAAAACTCAGGAAAGGAAAAATTGAGCCCCAAAATCCCCCAAAAAAAGACAGGAAAGGGAAAATTCCACCTCAAAAACCCCCCAAAAAAACTCAGGAAAGGGAAAATTGAGCCCCAAAATCCCCCAAAAAAAGACAGGAAAGGGAAAATTCCACCCCAAAATCCCAAAAAATCCTGGGAAAGGGAAAATTCCACCCCAAAATCCCAAAAAATCCTGGGAAAGGGAAAATTCCACCCCAAAATGCCCCGCAGGGATTTGGGGAAAGAGAACACGAATCCCGCCCGGGGATTTTCGGGATGGGAAGGGCCCATCCCGGCGGGATTTTGGGGTTTTTTTGGGGTTTTTTTTTGGGGTTTTTTTTGGGGTTACCTGTGGAACTGGAGGGTGAAGTTGCCCTCGGGGCCGTGCAGCGGCGGGCGGGGGTCCCCGGGGTGCAGCCCCAGGCACTCTGCGGGGTCGGGGTCGGGGTCAGGGAACGCCGGGAGCACCGAGCCCCCCGGAATTCCCAAATCCTGGACCCCAAGTGGGTTCGGGCGGTGGGGAATGCTCCAGGAGCACCCCGAACCCTAAATCCCAAATCCTAAACTTTAAATCCCTAATCTCAAATCTCAAAGCCTAAATCCCAGCTGCCAAACCCCAAATCCAACCTCAACCCCCAAACCCAAATCCAACCCCAAACCCCAAACCCCACCCCAAACCCAAACCCCAAATCCCAACCCCCAAATCCCAAACTGCAAGCCCCACCCCAAACCC
>JAGGNK010008671.1:56478-66964 GCA_017590115.1 Montifringilla adamsi
ATGTCCCCAACCCCCCTGATGTCCCCAACCCCTGCCGGTGTCCCCGTGCCACCTTCTCGAGGACGAAGGCCAGGTGCTCCAGGAGGTCCCCGCGGGTGTAGATGGCCTGGGTGTCATCGGCGCCGTCCTCGTAGCCCTTGAGGAACAGGTGCTTGAAGGCCACCGTGTTGTCCTCCTTGAAGGCCACCACCAGCTGGTTGCTGAGCCCGAACAGGATCAGCTGGGGACAAAGGCCACCACCTCTGTCACCACCTGTCCCATCGCGGTGACACTGCCGTGTTTTGTCCCAAAATGGTGCCACAGCTTGAGGACAAAGGCCACCCCCCTGTGAACCCCTGTCGCACCATGGTGACACTGCTGTGCTTTGTCCCAAAACGGTGTCACCCCATGCTTGGGGACAACAGCCACCATGGTCAGGATCTGTCCCACCCTGGTGACACCACCACGTTTCACCCCAAAACGGTGTCACCCCGTGCCTGGGGACAAAGGCCACCGCTGCCATCAGCCCCTGTCCCACCACAGTGACGCTGCCGTGCTTTGTCCCAGGACACTCCGGTGTCCCTTTCAAAGTGTCCCCATGTCCCTGCGCCCCCTCCCCGCTGTCCCTGGCACCTCCTTTCCAATGTCCCCGTGTCCCCTCCCTGCTGTCCCAGACCCTCGTGCTGCCATCCCCACTGTCCCTAATGTCCCCAAATCCCTGTGCGCCCCCCGCACAGTGTCCCAGCCCCTCACCCTACTGTCCCCGCTGTCCCAGCCCACTGTCCCCATGTCCCTGCCCCCCTTCCCCACTGTCCCCAGTGTCCCATGTCCCTGTGTCCCCTACCCCATCTCCAAGCCCCTCACCCCGCTGTCCCTGCCTGCCATCCCCGGTGTCCCCACATCCCTGCCCGCCATTGCCGCCTGCCATCCCCACCGTCCCCGCTGTCCCCAACGGCCATCCCCACTGTCCCCACTGGCCATTCCCGCTGTCCCAACCCGCTGTCCCCACCATCCCTGCCCGCCATCGCCACCTGCCATCCCCACTGTCCCCGCTGTCCCCGCCCGCCATCCCTCTGTCCCAGCCCGCTGTCCCCGCTGTCACCACCATCCCCGCCATCCCTGCTGTCCCCGCTCGCTGTCCCCACTGACACCACCGGCCATCCCCGCTGTCCCATCCCACATCCCTGCCCGCCATTGCCGCCTGCCATCCCCACCGTCCCCGCTGTCCCCAACGGCCATCCCCACTGTCCCCGCTGGCCATTCCCGCTGTCCCCGCTGTCCCCACCGGCCATCCCCTCTGTCCCAACCCGCTGTCCCCACCATCCCTGCCCGCCATCGCCACCTGCCATCCCCACTGTCCCCGCTGTCCCCGCCCGCCATCCCTCTGTCCCAGCCCGCTGTCCCCGCTGTCACCACCATCCCCGCCATCCCTGCTGTCCCAGCATGCTGTCCCCGCTGTCACCACCATCCCCGCCATCCCTCTGTCCCGGCCCGCTGTCCCCGCTGTCACCACCATCCCCTCTGTCCCGGCCCGCTGTCCCCGCTGTCCCCACCCTCCCCCCCATCCCTGCTGTCCCAGCCCGCTGTCCCCGCTGTCCCCACCATCCCCGCCATCCCCGCTGTCCCCGCCCGCTGTCCCCGCTGTCACCACCATCCCCGCCATCCCTGCTGTCCCCGCTCGCTGTCCCCACTGACACCACCGGCCATCCCCGCTGTCCCATCCCGCTGTCCCAGCCTGCCATCCCCGCTGTCCCCACCATCCCCGCCCGCCGTCCCCGCTGTCGCCGGCGGTGTCACCTGCACGGTGACCAGGACGATCTTGGCCAGCTGCAGCGCGAGCTTCACGGGCCGCCGCCCGCGGGCCCGGTACTTGTCACAGGGGCTCATGAAGAAATACTTGAGGCGGCGCCGCAGCTCTTCCTCCTCCTCCTCATCCTCATCCTCCTGCCCCGGTACCGGCGCCGCCTGGGCCGTGCCGTACCCGGGCCCGCGGCTCAGCAGCCGCTCGGTCTCTGGGGACACCCGCCGGTGTCACCTCGGCCCGGTGTCCCCCCTGCTCGGTGCCACCCCCCGCCTCGGGCCGGTGTCACTCCCCTGCCGCGGTGTCCCCTGTCGCCGCTAACCGCTCCGCTCCGGACTCGCTGTCCCCGGTGCCACCGCTGTCCCCGTGTCCCCCACGCCGTTCCGGTGTCCAGCCCGGTGAATATTGTCCCCTGTCCCCGTTAACCGTCCCGGTCGGGTGTTTGGTGTCGCCTCACCACGCTCGGTTCCCGGTAACCCCTGCCCCGTGTCCCGCTGCTCCCGTTCCAGCATTCTCCCGTACGCATTCTTGGTCTCCATTCCTGGTCCTTGTCCCCATGGCTGGTCGCCATTCCCGTTCCCTGTCCCCATTCCCATTCCCTGTCCCCTCTCACCGGACGCCGCCGCCATCGCTCCGGTCCCCCGCGGCCCTCACGTGACGGGGAAAACACCGCGCTGCTGCCGCCCACCAATCCCAGCGCGCGATCTCTCCCGGATTTGCATAACCACGCCCGCCGGGGCTGGCCCCGCCCCCCGCGGGCTGCAGCCGCGTCCGGGCGCTGTTCGCTCCCAGTTCCCTCCCAGCGCTCCCAGTAAGAGCGGCCCTGGCAGGGAGAGCGCTCCCAGTGCCCGCCCGCTGCTGCCAGCATCGCTGCCGCTGCTCTCCGGATCGCTGCCGGCGCTCCCAGCATCGCTGCCAGTGCCGCGCGGGCCGGGGCCGCTTGGGAACCCGCCCGGGGCAGAGCGCGGCTGCTTTTGGGGGTCGGCACCGCCCGGGCCGGGCTGGGAGCGGGGGAGCAGCGGCAGCGAGAGGGGGGGCACGGGAGGGGGAGGAGAGAGGGAGGAGGAGGAGGGACAAAGGAAGTGGAGGAGGCAGAGAAGAAGGAGCAGGAGGAAAAGGAAGAGGAGGAGCGGGAGGAGGAGCAGCCCCAAGCCCACGCGGTTCCCCCGCTGCGGCCGCAGCTCGCCCGGATCCGCCGGCATCGCCCCCCGGAACCCGCAGGTGAGCGGGGAGGGGGAGCTCGCCCCAAATCCATCGGGGGGCACTCCGGGAGGGTTTTTTTTGCAGCCCTAGGAACGTTTGGATGGTGCAGGAGCGCAAAGCTGAGCGGGAAATGGCCCTGGAAGGATCTTGGGGGGTCCCAGGTGGCGATCGCCCGGTACCGGCGGGCACGGGGGCGATCTCGGCTTTGGGGATGCCCGGGGGGCAGGCGGGAGCCCCGGAGCGGGGAGAGCACAGAGGGGCGATCCCGGAGCCCGGGCAGCCCCGGCAGCCTGGAGGGGTGGGGGAGGCTGGGGATGAGCGGGCTCCGGGCCCCCCGAGGCTGAAAGGGGCGCTGACTTCTCCAGCTGGCCCTGGGCAGCGGCACCATCAAAGGCAACGCGCTCAGCCCTTGTTCTCCCCCAAAGCAGGATTTCCCCTTGCCAAACCTCGGCCCCATGGAGGAGGAGGCCGTGAGGAAGAGGAAGATGTCCCGGGAGCCGCAGGCAGGTGAGGAGGAAGTCGGTGCTCTTTCCCCTTTCTCCTGCTCCATCTCCCAGCCCAGCACGGCCCCCGGCTGCAGGACAGCCCTGCTGGGGACGCCGTCCTGCTGGGGACACGCTGGGGGTGATCTCCTTGCCCTTCTCTGTGTCGCGGAGGCAAATGCCATGGTGTCCTTGTCCTTCCTCCCGCAGAGCAGGAGCTGAGCATGGAGAGCAGGGAGGACAAATCCCCGCGGCAGAACCTGGTGGCAGAGGCCGTTCTGAGCGGCTGCACGGCGCAGGAACCCAACGGGGAGGAAAAGCCCCGGAGATCCCTCAGCAGGACGGGCTGCAAACGCAGAGCGCGGGGATGCGAGGGGGAAAGAGCCAGCCTGGGCCAGGGAGGCGGCCGGAGCGGCAGCCGGAGCTCGGAGCTGGGGGTCCCTGAGCAGCTCCAGGATGGGGAGAAGCCCCACAAGTGCTCGGAATGTGGGAAGAGCTTCCCGTGCAGATCCAAACTCATCCTGCATAGCAGAATGCACACGCAGGAGAGGCCCTATGAATGTGGGGAATGTGGGAAGAGCTTCAAATGGCAATCCAACCTGACCGTCCACTGCAGAATCCACACCGGGGCGAGGAGCTATGAGTGTCCCCAGTGTGGGAAGAGGTTCACCCAGCGCTTCCACCTGATCAGACACAAGATGATCCACAGCGGGGAGAGGCCCTACGAGTGTGATCAATGCAAGAAGAGGTTTCACACCGTCTATGATCTCGTCAGTCACCAGCGCATCCACACAGACGAGAAGCCCTTCCGCTGCCCGGACTGCGGGAAGGGATTCAGGCACAACGCCGGCCTCGTCACCCACCGGCGCATCCACACCGGGGAGAAACCCTACGAGTGTGGGCTGTGTGGGAAGAGCTTCAGTACGAGCTCCAGCCTGGTGGTCCACCAGAGGATGCACAGCGGGGAACGGCCCTACGAGTGTGGGGAGTGCAGGAAAAGCTTCAGCCGGAGCGCAGGGCTGGTTGTCCACCAGAGGATCCACACAGGAGAACGGCCCTATGGGTGTGGGAAGTGTGGGAAGAGCTTCTCAGGGATCCCAGGGCTGATTGCCCACCAGGTGATCCACACTGGGGACAGGCCCTACGAGTGTGGGCAGTGTGGGAAGGGCTTCCGGTCAAGCTCCTACCTGATCAGACACCAGATGATTCACAGCGGGGAGAGGCCCTACGAGTGTGATCAATGCAAGAAGAGGTTTCAGAGCAGCTCTGATCTCCTGAAGCACCAGCGCATTC
This sequence comes from Montifringilla adamsi, assembly GCA_017590115.1. NCBI lineage: Eukaryota > Metazoa > Chordata > Aves > Passeriformes > Passeridae > Montifringilla > Montifringilla adamsi. The sequence goes on from JAGGNK010008671.1 coordinate 61,237, forward strand.
ACACAGACGAGAAGCCCTTCCGCTGCCCCGACTGCAGGAAGGGATTCAGGCACAACTCCCACCTCGTCACCCACCGGCGCATCCACACCGGGGAGAAACCCTTCGAGTGTGGGCTCTGTGGGAAGAGCTTCAACACAAGCTCCTCGCTGATCAAACACCAGAGGAGCCACAGCGGGGAGAGGCCCTACGAGTGTGATCAGTGCAGGAAGAGGTTTCAGAGCAGCTCTGATCTCCTGAAGCACCAGCGCGTTCACACAGACGAGAGGCCCTTCCTCTTCCGTGCGCTGCTCCAGCTCCATCCCCCACGGGAGGATCCGCGCTGGATGATCCCCAGGGAGCCCCGGTGATCCCTGGTGCCGGTGATCCCTGTTGGGAAGACACCTGCCTGGGGGCTCCGCATCCTCCTGGCTCGCCATGGCTTGGATTTTCTCTTAATTTCTCTTTGGTCTTTCCAAACACCCAAATGCGGGGTTAAAAATAAAGATGTTGAACTAAGACAAGCATGGGGACATGGGGGGATCTTCCAGGGCGTGAGGGGGATGCTGGCTCCGAGGGAGTTGAGAGTTCCTCGGACAGATTTGGGGGTTCCTCTCCAGGATGGGGAGAAGCCCCACGAGTGCTCGGAATGTGGGAAGAGCTTTAGATGGAGATCCTCCCTGATCCGCCACTGCAGAATCCACACCGGGGAACGTCCCTACGAGTGTGGGGAGTGTGGGAAGAGCTTCAACACAAGCTCCTACCTGATTGTCCACCAGCGCATCCACACCGGGGAGAGGCCCTACGAGTGTGGGCTGTGTGGGAAGAGCTTCATGCTGAGCTCTCACCTGATCGTCCACCAGAGGAATCACACAGGAGAGAGGCCCTACGAGTGCGACAAATGCAAGAAGAGGTTTCAGACCAGCTCCACTCTCCTGAGTCACCAGCGCATTCACACAGAGGAAAGGCCCTTCCGCTGCCCCGACTGCGGGAAGGGATTCAGGGAGAAATCCACCCTGGTCACCCACCGGCGCATCCACACCGGGGAGAGGCCTTACGTGTGTGGGCTCTGTGGGAAGAGCTTCAACACAAGCTCCTACCTGATGGTCCACCAGAGGATGCACAGCGGGGAACGGCCCTACGAGTGTGGGCAGTGTGGGAAAAGCTTCACCCGGAGCTCCCAGCTGATCGTGCACTACAGGAGCCACACCGGGGAACGGCCCTACGAGTGTCCCCAGTGCGGGAAGGGCTTCACCTGTAGCTCCAACCTGATTGTCCACCAGAGGAGCCACACAGGGGAGAGGCCCTACGAGTGCGATGAATGCAAGGAGAGGTTTCAGAGCGTCGGTGATCTCGTCGTGCACCAGCGCTCGCACACAGAGGAGAAACCCTTCCGCTGTCCTGACTGCGGGCAGGGCTTTGAGCACAACTCCACCCTCAACGAGCATCAGTGCCCCCACACTGGAGAGAGTCCCTGCGAGTGTGGGGAATGTGGGAAGAGCTTCAGCGAGAGCTCCAGCCTGGTTGTCCACCAGAGGAACCACGTTGGCGAGAGACCCTACGAGTGTGATCAATGCAAGAAGAGGTTTTACACCAGCTCCACTCTCCTCAGTCACCAGCGCACTCACAGCGAGGAGAGGCCCTTCCTCTGCCCCGAGTGCGGGCAGGGCTTTAAGCACAACTCGGCCCTCGTCATCCACCAGCGCATCCACACCGGGGAGAGGCCCTACGAGTGTGATCAGTGCTGGAAGAGTTTTCACTCCACGTCCGATCTCCTCCTGCACCAGCGCGTTCACACCGACGAGAGGCCCTTCCGCTGCCCCGATTGCGGGATGGGCTTCAAGCACAACTCCACCCTCGTCAAGCACCGGCGCACCCACACCGGGGAGAAACCCTACGAGTGTTGGCAGTGCGGGAAGAGCTTCAGTACGAGCTTCAGCCTGATTGTCCACCACAGGATCCACACGGGAGAACGGCCCTACGAGTGCGGGCAGTGCGGGAAGAGCTTCAGCCAGAGCTCAGGGCTGGTTGCTCACCAGAGGATCCACACAGGGGAACGGCCCTACGAGTGTCCCCAGTGTGGGAAGAGCTTCACGCAGAGCTGTAACTTGACCAAACACCAGTGCAGCCGGCACTGTGGGCCGCCCAGAGAACAGGAAGAGCTCCGTGCGCTGCTCCCGCTGCCTCCCCTGTGGGAGGATCCGCGCTGGATGATCCCTAGGGAGCCCCGGTGGGCAGAGCCCCGGTGATCCCTGTTGGGAAGACACCTGCCTGGCGGCTCGGCTTCCTCCTGCCTCCCCGTGTCCTGTATTTTCTTTTAATTTCTCTCTGTCCTTTCCAAACACGGGGTTAAAAATAAAGATGTTGAATTAAAACAAGCACGGGGACGTGGAGGGATCTTCCAGGGGATGCTGGGTCCGAGGGAGTTGAGGGTTTCTGGCGGGATCTTGGGGGTTCCTCAGGACTTTGGGCACGCCAGATCCAGCGGCTCCGTCCGGGACAGCTGATCAAGGCCTCTCCACCCTGGAACTGTCCCCGTGTCCTGCGTGCTGCTTCCTGCTCTCCCCTGTCCTGCAGCCCCCTCTCCCCGCGGTCACTTGCGTTGCCCCCCGCCTCATTCCCGTGTCACCCCTGGTCCCCTCCTGCTCCCATCCCAGTCCGGATCCCGTTCCCTGTCCCATTTTCCGTCCCATATTCTCGGTCTGGTTGCCATTCCCGTGTTCCCAGTCCCCATTCCCTGTCCATTTCCTGTCTCCATTCCCTGTCCTGTCCCCGTTGTCCTGTTCTCTGTCCCACGTTTCCATTTATTTATTCCCTGTCCCCATTCGCCCAGTCCTCTTCCCAGTCCCATATTCCCAGTCCTGTTCCCAGTCCCATATTCCCATTCCCTGTCCCCCGTTCCCAGTCCCATATTCCCAATCCTGTTCCCAGTCCCATGTTCCCAGTCCCATATTCTCAGTCCTGTTCCCAGTCCCATATTCCCAGTCCCATATTCCCAATCCTAGGCTCATATTCCCAGTCCCAATCCCATATTCCCATTCATAGTCCCATATTCCCAGTTTCATAGTCTCATTCCCAGTCTCATTCCCAGTCCCAGTCACAAATTCCCATTCCCATAATCCCAATCCCCTATTCCCAGTCCCAGTCCCATCCTGCTATTCCCTGTCACATTCCCAGTCCCAAATTCCTAGTCCCAGTCCCATTTTTCCATTCCCAGTCCCATATTCCCATTCCCATAATCCCAATCCCATATTCCCTAAATAAATTCTAAATACACAGATAAATTCTCTGTGAGAAATATTAAATATATGGAAAAATATTCTGTGATAAATAGTAAATACTGAGATAAATAAATTCTAAATACACAGATAAATTCTCTGTGAGAAATATTAAATATATGGAAAAATATTCTGTGATAAATAGTAAATACTGAGATAAATAAATACAAAATACATAAAAACTGTGAGAAATAAATACTAAATAAATAAATAAATACTAAATACGTAGATAGATACTGGGAGAAATAAATAGTAAATGCATAAAAACTGTGAGAAATACATACAAAATACATTAAATCGGAGAAATAAATATTAAATATATAGATAAATAAATAAGAAATAGGTAAATAAATAAATATTAAATACATAAATAAACACTGTTGGACTACACCCCAAAATCCTGGGATCCCTCTGGACTGGGATTTCCCAAATTCTGGGATTTCCCTGGACTGGGACCGCCCTCCAAGCCCCGCCTCCCTCCCCGCTCCGTTCCCCGCCTTCTCATTGGCCGCGGTGGGAGAGTTCCGCGCTGATTGGGTGAGTCGGAGAGTGACTGATAGCTCAGTTAGGCCGGGGAAAGGGGGGAAATCGGCCGAGATCGCCTCCCATTGGCTGCCGCACAGCGTGTGGGCGTGGCCTCGCCCCTTCCACCCTCCTTCCCCTTACTGTGGGGGGGCAGCGCGCCGCGTTCCCATTGGCTGCTCCTGCTGTGGGCGGAGCCTGAGCCGCCGCGCGCTCTCCCCTCCGCTCGCCTCTCATTGGCCGCGCCGGCGCGGGGGCGCCGCGCCATTGGCTGAGCGCGCGCGGTGGGCGGGGCCGCGGCGTGGGGAGGGACGCGCAGGCGCGGGCCCGGCGCTCCCTGAGGCGGCGGCGGCGGCTCCGGCGGCTCCTTTGTTCCCCCCGCCGGCACCGGGCTCGGGATCGCGTCGGGATCGGGCCGGGATGAGCCCCGGGAAGGGCTCCGGGAAGGGCTCCGGCTCCGGTAAGGCCGGCTGAAGGGGGGTGAGGGGAGGATACGGCGGCCCGCGAGGGTCACGGGCCCTTTGTTCAGCACCGGCGGCGCCCTCAGCGCGGGGCCTTGGGTTCCCCTCCCCCTCAGATGATCGGGACCCTCTCAGCCCTGTCAAGATCGATCCCCGCTCAGAGGATCCCCTCAGAGGATCCCCCTCAACTCCCCAGGATTGATCCCCCCTCAGAGGATCCCGCCTCAACCCCCCACGATCGATCCCCCTCTCAGAGGATCTCCTCATAGGACCCTCCCTCAGAGGATCCCCCCTGAAAGGTTCCCCTCAGAGGATCCTCCCTCAGCCCCCTCAGGATCGATCGTCCCTCAGAGGTGGGGGATCAGTCATAGGATCGATCCCCCCTCAAAGGTTCCCCTCAGAGGATCCCTTCCTAGGATGCCCTGTCATGGGATCCCCCCTCAGTCCCCTCAGGATCGATCCCTCCTCAGAGAATCTCCTCATTGGATCCCCCCTCAAAGGTTCCCCTCAGAGGTTCCCCCCTCAACCCCCTCAGGATCGATCCCCCCTCAGAGGATCCTCCCTCAGTCCCCTCAGGATTGATCCCCCCTCACGGGATTCCCCCTCAGTCCCCCCAGGATTGATCCTCCCTCACGGGATTCCCCCTCAGTCCCCTCAGGATTGATCCCCCCCTCATAGGGTCGCCTCATGGGACCCTCCCTCAGAGGATCCCCCTCAAAGGTTCCCCTCACAGGATCCTCCCTCAGGATCAATTCCCCCCCTCAAAGGATCCTCCCTCAGGATCAATTCCCCTCCTCACAGGATCCTCCCTCAGGATCAATTCCCCCCCTCAAAATTATTAAATTATTAGATTATTATTTGAATTCCTCATGCTTGAGGAGCACAAACTGTGGAGAGTTCCTTGCTCATTCCTTGACCATGGATTGGGAAGGACTTTTCCCACCTGGTGCTCCCTCAGTTCCAGAATGATTAGCCATTAATTATCAATTTTTAATTGTTAATTATTGCCATCATTAACCCTGATCCCCCATTCCAGGTGCCCATTCCCAGCTCCTGATGTGAGATGGCCACTCCAGAGCCCCCCTGGGTGGGACCCCCTGGCTCTCCCTCAGTCCCAGAATTATTAATCATTAATTATGAATTAGTAACTTGATAAGTATTATTAATTAATCCCATAATTAATCCCCATTCCTCGTTCCAGGTGCCCGTTCCCAACTCCTGATGTGAGATGGCCACTCCAGAGCCCCCCCTGGGCGGGACCCCCTGGCTCTCCCTCAGTTCCAGAAAAATTAATTATTGTTAATTATTAATCATTAATTAATCCCATAATTAATCCCCATTCCTCGTTCCAAGTGCCCGTTCCCAACTCCTGATGTGAGATGGCCACTCCAGAGCCCCCCCTGGGCGGGACCCCCTGGCTCTCCCTCAGTTGCAGGATCATTAATTATTAATCACTAATAATTAATTAATCCCATAATTAATCCCAGTTCC
>JAGGNK010008682.1:2092-12893 GCA_017590115.1 Montifringilla adamsi
CAGACCCCCCCCTTCTCCAGCCCCGCTGCCCCCCAACCTTTGCACTTGTTGGTTGTTTTGTCCAGGATGGCTTTGGTGGAGACGATCTTCCCGTAGCTGGGGGGTGGAAAAGGGGGTGTCAGCACTCGGTGGGACCCCCAGCCCACCCCGAGGGGCTCTGGGGGGAGGGGGCAGCGGGACCCCAGCCCCACTCACGGCTGGCAGAGCTTGACCAGGTCCTGGTCTGTGGTGCCGGGGTGCAGCCCCCGGATGTAGAGGTTGGTTTTGCTGAGCTGGTCGGGGGCCCCCCCGGCAGGGCTGGGGCTGGGGGGGCCCAGGGGCTGTGCCGGGGGCACATAGGGGGGACAGGGGGGACACGCTGGGGACACGGGGATATGGGGGGGACACAGGGGGACACGGGTGGGACACAAGAGGAACATGGGGACACGGGGACATGGGGGACACAGAAGGACATGGGGGACACGGCGGGGGCCAGCACCGCGCCCTGCACGGCAGCGTCAGTGTGGGGACAAGGGGGGGGGCAGGGGGACATGGAGGAGGACACAGGGACATGGGGGGACATGGGGACACAGGGGACAATGGGGATATGTGGACACAGGGAGCAGGGCCATGGGGACATGAGGGGACTCGGGGGGACACTGGGGAACAGAGGGGGGATATGGGGAGACACGGGAAACATGGAGGGACACGGCAGGGGACAGCACCGTGCCCTGCACAGCAGCGTCAGTGCAAGGACACGGTGGGGACACAGGGACATGGTGGGGACATGGAGACATGGGGGACACAGGGACATGGGGGGGACACAGGGACTTTGCACCCATGGGGAAGGGACACAGGGCAGGACCCAGGGAGCCCCAAGTGACAGCAAAATGGGCGGGGCCTGTGAAATGTGGGTGTGGCTGTATGGCAAAGTGGGAGGGGCTTGAGTGTAGGAGTGGAGCAAAGGAGGGTGGGGCAGGGGTGGGGCTCCTGCATCCCCTCCCCCATCAGGGTGGGGCAGGTGCGGGTGGGGCAGACCCAAGAGGGGCTCCCACCACCCCTCCCCCACCAGGGCGTGGCAGTGGGTGTGGCACTGGGCGTGGCACTGGATACTGCACTGGGTGTGGCACTGGGCGTGGCACTGGGCGGGGCACAGGGCATGGCAGCGGGTGTGGCACCAGAGAGGCCACTGGGCATGACACCGGGCGTGTCACGGGGGGCGTGGCTCACCGTGGGCTGCACGAGGTAGGACTGGTGCATCCAGGCGGGGCCGTGGACCTGCGGGTGACACCAGGTGGGAGCAGCTGGGGGCTCCCCCACGGGACCCCCCCTCTCTCCCAGGACCCCCCGTACCTGGTAGGAGGACACCGGGGAGGGCAGGTAGGGGGCCAGGGCGGCGGGGGGCAGCATCCGGCCGGGGGCCAGCCCGTAGGGCGCGGGGTAGAACCTGCGGGGCGGGGGGTCAGGGCTGGGGGGGGCACGGCCGGGAGCCCCCGACCCGCCAGGCCCGGGGGGGCCTTGGGGCACCCACCCGCCGAGCCCCCCCAGCCCCCCGTACCGTGCGAAGCCCACGCCCCGGCTGGCGCCGTGGGGGTCCCGCAGGATGCGGGTGGAGACCACCTGCCCGAAGGGCTTCAGCAGCGCCTCCAGCTCCTGCTCGTCCACGCCCAGCGGCAGGTTCGAGATGTACAGGTTGGTGGGGTCCTGCTCCTGTTGCTGTGGGGAGGGGTCAGCAGGATGAGGAGGGGGCTCCTGGGGGTCTCTGGGGGTCGGTGTTGGCGGGGTGGGGGGTCCGTACCTTGGCCATCTGTGCCTGCACCCCGCTGGCCTTCAGGGCTGTCACGGCTTTTTGGGCGGCTGTGGGGCTGTCAAAGTCCACGAAACCATAACCTGGGGAGGGGCGGCTCGGCTCCGCCCCCCAAAAATCCCCCCCGCCACAAGGAGGGACTGCTGAGCCACCCCCACTCCGCCCATCCTGGGGGGCTGTGGGAAGTCCCCCCCAAAAATCCACCCCCTGCCACTCGCCCCGGCACCCCATTATTTCCCCCCTGGACCCCATTATTTTCCTCTGGGCCCCATTATCTCCCCCCTGGACCCCATGATCTCCCCCGTGGACCCCATTATCTCTCCTCTGGACCCCATTATTTCCCCCCCCAACCCCATTATTTCCCCCCGGACCCCATTACCTTTCCCAGAACCCCATCCCCCGCCCCCCCCCCGGGCCTGTCCCGCCGGGACGGCCCCGGACCCGCCCCCGCTCGTTCCCGCCGGGCCGGGCCCACCGTGCCCCGCCGGAGCGAGCCCACCGGCGCCGGTACCTTCTTGCCGCCCTTGTTGTAGGCGAAGGCGGGGAGCCCCGAGCGCGGCGGCACCGAGAGCAGCATTTTCCCGAGCGCGAGGGGCCGGGACCGGGCGTGACGTCACACCGGGAGCCAGCCTGGAATCCGGGCGGGCCCCGCCGCGCCGGGTCCTAGCGCCGGTCCCCGCCCGGTGCTGCCCGCGCTGCCCCGGTGCTGCCCGTTCCTCCCCGGTGTCACCCCCGGTGCTGCCCCTTCTGCAGTGTCCCCCCCAGTGACCGCCGTCAGCCCCACGACAGCCACGAACCCCTCGGGGGTCTCACCCCCCTCCCACAAATGAGGCCTCCCCCGTGAGACGCCCCCAGACCACCCGGGACACTGGGGCGACAGCGGGGCAACACCCCCCGGTGCTGCCCGTTCCTCCCCGGTGTCACCCCCGGTGCTGCCCCTTCTGCAGTGTCACCCCCCGGTGCTGCCCGTTCTCCTACGCTGTCGCCCCCGGTGCTGTCCGTTCTCCCCCAGTCCTGCCCGTTACCCCCCGGTGTCGCCCCCACGGTGCCTCCGGGACACTGGGGCGACAGCGGGGCAACACCGGGGCCACACGGGGGGGACACAGCGGGGGGGATCCCGCACCCATCCTCTGCCTCAGCAGCCTCAACCGGGAGTGGGAGGTCGCTCTCACGAATGCCCGTCCCCCCCTCCGCACCGGGGGGCCGTCACGGACTCCCCCACTCCGGTACGGCGCGGCTCCTTTAAGTGAAGCCACGCCCACCGCAGCCATTACCCCTTGGCCCCGCCTCCCCGCCCGCACCGTGGGCGCGGCCATTTTGGAGGCGCTGGTCACGTGGTCGGACACCACACCCCGCCCGCCGCCATATTGGCGCCTTTCCTCCGTCACGTGACTGCGACAGGCCCCGCCCCTTTCTGAGGAGGCGCTGGGGGCCGCCATCTTAGAGTCGGGAAAGGGGGAATTTGGGGGGTACCTGAGGGGTCCGTGGGGGCACCTGAGGGGTCTGTGGGGCGAGATTGAGGCTCCTAGCGGGCTCTGGGGGCCTGCAGGGCAGGATTGAGGGGTACCGGGGGTTCTGTAGAGTAGGATGAGAGGGTTCTGGGGGCACCTGGGGGTCTCTGGGGCATCCTGGGGGCACCTGAGTGTCTGTAGGGCAGGATTGGGGGATCCTGAGGGGGGACTTTGGGGCAGGTTGGGGTATCTTGGGGTACATAAGGTAGGATTGGGGGTGCTGGGGGCACTTTGGGGGAGTCTGTGGGGCAGAAAGGGGCACCTGGGGGCGCCTGAGGGGGTCTATGGGCAGGATTGTGGGGGGTCATAGGACACCTGGGGGGGCTCTGTGGGGCATCTTGGGGGCACCTGAGCTGTGGAACGGGCCTGGGAGTCACTGGGGGGCTTGTGGGGCAGCTGGAGGGTCTGTAGGGCACATTGGGGGGGATCATAGGGCACCTGGGGGGGTCTACAAGACAAGATTGGGGGGCTTGGGGACCCCTCTGGGGGTCCCCAGAGGGTCTGTGAGGTGACAGAACCCCAGGGGCTGAACGGGGGTCCCAGCCCTGCTGTGCCCACCCTGGCACGAGCTCAGTCAGGGGGACAGGGACAGCACGGCGGGGAGGGGGCACAGGGTCTGGGGAACCCCCTCCATTTCTCCCCTTGTCCCACTCGGTGTCCCCCCGAATGTCCCTTCTCTGTGTCCCCCCCCCGTGACTGGCCACATGTCCCACCACAGTGTCCCCAAATTGTCCCCACAGTGTCTCCGCTGGGGTGTTCCCCACATGTCCCCCTTTGAGTCACGGTGCCTCCCGTCACCCCCCGGTGTCACCCCCGGTGTCACCCCCGGTCCTGCCCGTGTTCCCCCGGTGCTGCCCGTTACGCCCCGGTGTTACCCCTCCGGTGCTGCCCGTTCTCCCCCCGTGTCACCCCCGGTGCTGCCCCTTCTGCAGTGTCACCCCCCGGTGCTGCCCGTTCTCCTCCGGTGTCGCCACCGGTGCTGTCTGTTCTCCCCCGGTGCTGCCCGTTACCCCCCGTTGTCACCCCCAGTCCTGCCCGTTCTCCCCCGGTGTCACCCCCCCGGTGTTCCCCGTCCTCCCCTGCCCCCTCCCGGTGCTGCCCCCGATCCCTCCTACCGCCCCCACGGGGATCGGCACGGTGGGGTTAGCCCCGGCCCTGAGCTTGTCCCGGGGGTGTGACCCCCCTGGGACAGCCCTGTCCCCTGGTTTGTGGCAGGTGTGTGACCCCCCTGGGACAGCCTTGTCCCCCCCAGCTCATGTCAGGTGTGTGACCCGCCCTGTCCTCTGGTTTGTGTCAGGTGTGTGACCCCCCTGGGACAGCCTTGTCCCCCCCAGCTTATGTCAGGTGTGTGACCCCCCCTGTCCTCTGGTTTGTGGCAGGTGTGTGACCCCCACCCACAGATGTGTGATCCCCCTGGGACACCCCTGTCCCCTGGTTTGTGGCAGATGTGTGATCCCCCTGGGACACCCCTGTCCCCTGGTTTGTGGCAGATGTGTGACCCCCAGGGACAGCCCTGTGACTGAACTGTGTCAAGTGTGTGACACTCCTCCCCCCTGTCCCTGGTTTGTGGCAGGTGTGTGACCCCCCAGGGACACCCCTGTCCCCCGGTTTGTGGCTGGTGTGTGACCCTGCCCCGGGACACCCCTGTCCCCAATTCTTGTCCCAGGTGTGTGACCCATCCTGGTCCCCCTACCAGGGACAGCCCTGTGCCCATCTCAATCCACGTGTGCCCCCCCTCCTGTTGCCCCACCAGGGACCCTGTCACCACTGGTGTGTGACATTGCCACCCCCCTGCCAGGGCACAGCCCCATGTTCATCCCAGGTGTGTCACCCTGTCCCTGTGACCCCCCCGGACCCTGTCCCTGTGCTCATCCCAGGTGTGTCACCCTGTCCCCTGTGACCCCCTCAGCCCCTCCCTGAGGGTCCCTGTGCTCATCCCAGGTGTTCAACCCCCCCTCATCCCCCCCAGCCTTTCATCCCAGCCTTTCATCTCTGGTTGTTCTGGCAACACCCCAAAGGGTCCTGAGGGTTGCCATGGCACCCAGGGATGCTCCAGGCCAAGGAACCCCGCAGCCCCCTCCCAAAATCCTGCCCCACCCTCAGCACCTCAAGTGTACCCTGTGCCAAGGGGGTGGCAGTGCTGGGGGGTGACAGGAAAACGGGGGGGGTGACAGGGACAGGGACAGAGGTGGCAGTGCCAGGGAGTAGGAGGTGCCCCCACCCCGGGTGTGCTCTGCGCTGCCCTCTCCCACAGTTGCACCATGGCCATCGGGGAGGTAAGACCCTGCGAGCGGCCCCGACCCCCCCCAGCCCCCCCAAAACCACTGCCCCAGAGTCCCTCCCTGCCAGGGGGGGTGGGTGAGCAGCCCCTAACTCATGGGGACTCCCAAGCCTGTCACTTCAGTGCTCAGCCCATCGCCCTGGCACAGGGGTCTCTGCGTGCCCCTCACCGTGCTCCTGGCCCTGTCATGGCTGCTGTCCCCCTCTTTGTCCCTGTGACGCCCTGTGGCCCCATTGCCAGGACATCCTGTCACCACAGTGCCCAGGGACTGGGGGGTCCCATCCCTGAGGTACCCCATCCCCGTGGTACCTGGGGCATCCTGTTTCCATGGCACCCCAATGCCCCAGTAACCCCCAGTGCAGTGCCCAGGTGCTGAGGGGTCCCATTCCTGAGGTGCCCCATCCCAAAAACTGGGGCATCCTGTTACCAGGGCACCCCATCACCAGTGTACCCATCACCAAGGGACCCCCCCCACGGTGGTACCCAGGTGCTGGGGGGGGGTCCCCTCATGAAAGTCCCCCCTCACCCTGTTACCCAACCATTGGGGCATCCTGTTGCCATGGCACCCCATCCCTGGGCACCCCACCCCTGAGATACCCCATCCCCAAAGCCCCCCGGCCCCCATGTCATCCCCTCTCTGTGCCACCTGCTCCTGGCAGTGCCCGTGGGGTGACCCCCGGCCCTGTTGTCCCCCCAGGAGCTGCGCAGCAGCCGCTTCTGGCGGGAGGTTCTGGAGGAGCTGGCGGCGACCCTCATCTTCGTGGGGGTGGTCCTGGGGGCTTCGGCAGCCCCGGGGCCGCTGGCACCGGCCCTGGCAGGGGGGTTGGTGGCCGGGGGGCTCGTCTGCACCCTCGGGGGGCCCCAGGCCAACCCCGCGCTGACGCTGGCCTTGCTGTGCACCCGCAAGCTGAGCGCCCTGCGCGGGGCCGCGGGGGTCCTGGCCCAGTGCACGGGGGCCACGCTGGCCTCTGCTGCTGCCCGTGCAGCGCTGCAGGACGACACCGGCCTCGTCACCAGGGTGAGTGCCCCCGTCCCTGTCCCTGTCCCCATCCCCTGGCACTGCACAGGTGTCCCTCCCTGCTGCAGGTGAGCGCGGTGGGGACAGCAGGGACAGCGCTGGCCTGGGAGACATTCGCCACCTTCCAGCTGGCGCTGGCCGCCTTCGCCGCCGCTGAGCACACGGCCCCGCAGGCCGGGCTGGCCCTGGGCAGCGCCGTGGCTGCCGGGGCCCTGGCTGCAGTAAGGACCCCCCATGTCCCACCCACCCAGGGGGTCCCCATCCCACTAGCCCCTGACCCCCCGTGTCCCACAGGGGCCGTTCTCGGGGGGCAGCATGAACCCTGCGCGCTCGCTGGGGCCGGCCATCGTCACCGGTGTCTGGGACGATCACTGGGTGAGTTGGGGGCACCCTTGGGCTCCCCAAGAGTCCTCAAGTAAGGGGGGTCCCCCGGCTGCAGCGTGTGACCCCTGTGGTCCCATCCCCACCCCAGGATAGCGGTTCCTGGTCTTCTCTTGGGTGGATCCCACTGGGACAGGTCAACACCAATTGTGTCCCCCAGGGTCCTCCTCATGGTGTCACCATCACAGGACCGATGTGTTCCCCCTATTGCCATCCTTGGGACAGGCCCCATCCCATCGGGATTGGCCCCCTACCCCAAACAAGTGACACCCCCTCCCCATGGCTGCCCTCACCCCTGGGGCAGGTTCCTCTGCTCAGTCCCCACACTGGGGGTGGAGTCCCCTGTCCGCCCCACCCCCGGGCAGCCCCCACCCCTGTGTCCCCCCGTCCCTGGGACACCCCAAAACTCCGTGCCCCTCCAGGTTTACTGGCTGGGGCCGGTGCTGGGCGCGGTGCTGGCCGGGCTCTCCTACGAGTTCATCCTGGCTCCCGGAGCGTCCTGGGAGAAGCTGAGCGCCTGCCTCGCCTGCCGGGACGTGGCTCTGGTGGAGACCCCCAGCCTGTCCCCCTCCTCGGTGGCCCCCCCAGCCGAGCAGGGCACTGCCTGAGCCCCCCCCGCTCCACCGCAGCCCCCCGATCCTCCACACCCTGACACCAGATCCTCGCCGCCTCCAGCACCTTCCGTGGGGTACCCACAGCATGGGGGGGCTTCATGCCCCCTCCCCTTTTACTGTCCTCTCCCCCGTGGGGGGGATTAAAGGTGTGTCGGGGTCACAGGTGGGTGCGGAGCGATGCTGTGAAGGGACTGGGGGGGTCTCGACCACCTCCCCGCGTCCTCGGTGTGCTGCGACACCGGGGCTGCGGGCGGGTGCGCCCTCCCCGCGGCCCCCCGGCGAGGGCGGGGGCCGGGACCCCCCGTCAGCCCGTCCCGTGCCGGGGAGCTGAGCGCAGCAAAGCCCTTTGTGGTGGCCTCTGCAGCCCCGGCAGATTCCGGCGGGCGCCAATGGCCGGGCCGAGCCCTAATCCCCCCGGCCGGGGACTCAGCGCCCGCTAAGCCGGGCTGAATAAACCCTCCCGCAGACAACAGCACCGGGGGGGGGGGGGGCACCCCGCGGCCCCCAGCGGGGCCCACCCCGCGCCCCCCCCGCAGGATGGGGGCGGCTCCCAGCGGGGGTTGCCCCAAAGTGTCCCCAAAACATTTGGGAGGGGGTGGGAGGTGTGTCAGTGGGGTCCCCTAAACCCAACTGAGAGCACCAATGGGTCACAGCTCCCCCCCTCCCCAGGAAACCCCAGGGATGGGGGCGGCGCAGCGCTGGGGGGGTCCCCCACTATCGGGGGGTGCTCGGGGGGCTCGGGTAGGGGGGGTTCCTCGCCGCGTGTCACCTGTCCCGTGCCCTGGGCAGCGAAACGGTTAACGGGGGGTGGCGGAGGTGGGATCCCACCCCCGGGGCCGGCCCGGGGGGGCCTTATAAAGGTGGGCACGGGCGGCCCCCGGGGAGGGGAGCGGGGCCGTGGAGGGCAGCGGGGCCAGGCCATGCGGGAGCTGCGCTCGTCCGCCTTCTGGAGGGCCGTCCTGGCCGAGTTCCTGGGCAGCCTCCTCTATGCCCTGCTGGGGCTGGGGGCTTCCTTGCGCTGGGCCCCGGGCCCCCCCAGCGTTGTGGGGGCCGCCTTGGCCTTCGGGTTGGCCCAGACCACCCTGGTGCAGGCTCTGGGCCATGTCAGCGGGGGTCACGTCAACCCGGCCATCACGCTGGCCTTCCTGATGGCCTCGCAGCTCTCCCTGCCCCGTGCCCTGGGCTACCTGCTGGCCCAGGTGTTGGGCATGCTGGCCGGAGCCGGGGTGCTCTACGGGGTGACCCCCGGCCCCGTCCGTGGCACCCTCGGCCTCAGCGCGGTGAGCACTGGGGGGATCGGGAGGCTGGGGGTGTCTGCAAGGCTGGGGGACAGTGGGGTGGGGGCTGGAATGAGGGTTTGGGGGGATCGGGGACTCCAGGAGGTGTTTGGGGGTCTGAGGTACTTTGGGGGTGTAGTGGGGATTTGGAAGGATGGGGGAAGTCTGAGGGTTGTTTTGAGATCTGGGGTACCATGGGGCTGAAATGGGGGGATGAGGGGTTCGAAGCGGTTTGGGGGAGTTGGGGGGATCCAGGAGGTGTTTTGGGGTAATTGGGGGGTCCAGGAGGTGTTTTGGGGTTTGGATTGATGTGGGTCAGCAATGGGGACTGGGCATCCCGGAGGAATTTGAGGATGAGGAAGGGTTTGTGGTACAGTGGGATTCTGGGGTGTAGAAGGATAACAAAGGAGGATTTGGGGTGCTGAGGGAGAATGTGGGAACAACTCTGCGGGGTGCTGAGCCCTCTCCCCGCACAGCTGCACCCCGGCGTGGGCCCGGGCCAGGGCACGGTGGTGGAGCTGCTCCTGACCGCCCAGTTCGTCCTCTGCGTCTTCGCCAGCTTCGACGACCGTCAAGACGGGCGCCCGGCCATGGCCGCCGTGCCCGTCGGCTTCTCCCTCGCCCTCGGCCACCTCTTCGGGGTAAGGGCGGCCGCGGAGACCCCCGTGCTGGGAGCGCAGGCTGGGGGGCAGCTCTCCAGCCCCCCACTGCTCCATCCCCCCGCAGATCCACTACACGGGTGCCAGCATGAACCCCGCTCGCTCCTTCGCCCCCGCCGTCATCACCCGCAACTTCGCCAACCACTGGGTAAGTGGGGGGGGGACGGGGACCCCCAAACCCGCCCCGGGCCCCCCCCAGTCCCTCCCTGCTTATCCCTGTCCTGCCGCAGCCGCTGTGTCCCCGCTGAAGGCGGGCGGCTGCCGGTGTCACCCCGGTGACAGCAGCACCCCAAGGTGCTGGGTACCCCCCGACATCCCGGGGAGCGGGAGACGGGTCCTGCCCCCCGATATCCCGGGGATGGGGACACGCGGCCGTCCCCCGCTCACCGGGAGGCCACGACTTGGCCGGTGCCCGGGCATCAGCGGGGTGGGTGCCGTGCCCCGGAGGGCGGGGGGCCGGGGGTCCCCCGGTGCCGGTGCCCACGCCGCCCCCCCGCAGGTGTACTGGGCGGGCCCGCTGCTGGGCGCGGCGCTGGGCGCGGTGCTCTACGAGTTCGCGCTGTGCCCGCGGCCCCGCAGCCTGGCCGAGCGCCTGGCCGCCCTCAAGGGAGAGCCGCCCGCCCCCACCGCCGTCACCGCCGCCGTCGCCGTCGCCGCCGCCGAGCCGCCGCCCGAGCCGCCGGCAGAGCCGCTGGAGCTGAAGACGCAGGGGCTGTAACGGGGCCCGTCCCGGGGCGCGGCCCCGTGCCCGCCGCTGCTTTGCTGTGACGGGGCCGCCGCGGTGCGTGTGGTGCGTGTGTGTGCGGCGCGGCGCGGCGGGCGGGAGGCGGCGGGGCGCCGCTGCCGGGGAACCGGCTACAGGGCTGCCCGGGGGTCGCCCGTACCGGGCCGGGGCCGCCCCGCCCCGCCGCGGCGGGACTTCTGTGTTCGGTGAATTAAACCTGCTCTTTTATTTTGGTAACCGCTCGCGGCCGTGCCCGGCGCCGGGAACCGGGAGGGACCGAGGATGGGGGGGTACACCGGAGCCCGCCCGGCGGGTGGCGGGAGGTGCCGCCCGTTCCCGCGCCCGGGGCAGACCCCGCCCAGCCAGCGCCGTTCTTAAAACGGCAACGCCACCACCGCGTCCCTTCCCCGCAATGAGCCCCTCCCGTCTTCCACCCCTCAGCGTCGTGGGCCGGGGGGCGAGGGCAGAGGGATTGGGGGCACCCCGAGGCACCGAGCCGCCGGTTTGTGCCCGTGGTGGATGGCGGGGGGCGTGGGGACGGGGGGGCTCA
>JAGGNK010008682.1:12959-45241 GCA_017590115.1 Montifringilla adamsi
GCTCACGAGAGGGGGCACGGGGCCGCTGAGAAGGAGTTGCCGCTTGAAGGGTGCGGGCGGGGCGGGGCCTTGTCCCGCGGGAAGTGGGGCGGTTGTGTAACGCCGCCCCCGCGCCGGGACCGGGAGCGCGGCCGTGAGGGCGGCGGGGACGGGGCGGCGGTGAGCGGGATGGGGGCCGGCACCGGGGCACACCGGGATCGGGGGGTCTGGGGGCGGGGAGTGTCCCGGGACAGCCCGGGACCGGGGATTGGGGGTGATCCGGGGTCACCGAAACCAGGGGGGTTTCGGTACCGGAGGGGATCGGAACGGGGGAGTTGATACGGGATCGGGGGAAGCGGGACCTCCGGGTGCTCCGGGCTCTGGAGGGTGCTCCGGGATCACGGGGGTCCGGGGAAAACTGGGGACGGGGGTCCGGGGGAGACTGGGGACTGAGATCCGGGATCGGGCGGGGGGGTCAGGAATGCTCCGGGATCGAGAAGGCAGCGGGACCGATTGGGACCGGGGTGCAGTCCGTGACTGGGGGGGAACCCAAACTGGGGGGTGATTTGGAATCGGAGGAACCGGAGCTGTGGGATGCGCCGGTATTGGGGTGGACCGGAACGGGAGATGCGCTGGGATCGAGGTGGTACCGGAACCTGGGCGTTGCTGTGGGATCGGTGGGGTCCGGTACCGAGCGGGACCCGGCCTGGGCGGTTCGTCGGTGTTGGGGAAACTGGGACCGGAGAGTACCCGGGATCTGGGCAACCGGGACCGGCAGTGTACCGGAGGAGCCCAGAACGGGTGGGAGAAGCCCAGCCCGGGGGTCCCCAGTGCTGACAGTGGCCCGCAGGTGACCCCCGGTGCTGGTCCCGTGCGCAGCCCCGCGCTGCATGGACTGGTACATGATGAACTGCGAGCTCCTGGCCACCTGCAGCGCCCTGGGCTACCTGGAGGGCGACGTGTACCACCGGGAGCCCGACTGCCTGGGTAGGTGGGCACCGAGGGGGGAGGCAGGGGTCGGGGTTGGCGGGGACTGACAGCCCCGTGTCCCCAGAGAGCGTCAAGGACCTGATCCGGTACTTGCGCCATGAGGACGAGACCCGGGATGTACGACAGCAGCTGGGGGCAGCCCAAATCCTGCAGAACGACCTCCTGCCCATCCTGGTGCAGTACCCCCAGGAGAAGGTGCTCTTTGACGCCGTCATCAGGTATCAAAGGGTGGGGTTGTGGCCTGGGGTGGCCCTGTGGGGGCTCCTTGCTGGGCAGGGGTCCCTCACAGCCCTCTACTCCCTCACAGGTTGATGGTGAACCTGACCCAGCCAGCCCTGCTCTGCTTTGGGAAGGTGCCAGCTGATGCCACCTCCCGCCACCACTTTCTCCAGGTGCTGTCCTACCTGCAGGCCTACAAGGAGGTGAGTCTGCCCGGGGACGTGCCGTGGGCAGGGGGCTTTGCCCACGTTGCCTTGCTCACGTGGGGTCTCTGCAGGCTTTTGCCAGTGAGAAGGTGTTCATGGTGCTCAGTGAGAAGCTCTACAACCTCCTGCAGCTGGTGAGTCCCCTGTCCTCGGGGGGCTGTGGGTGGTGTCCCTGCTGGGGATCCCCAGGGGGCTGCAGGGTCTGTTCTTTCTGGAGGTTTCTGGGGGGGCTCCAGGGTCCATCCTTGCCACGGGTCCCTGGGGGCTGTGGGGTCTGTCCCTACTGGGGGTCCCTGGGGGCTGTGGGGTCTGTCCCTACTGCGGGTTCCTGGGGATGTGGGGTCTATCCTGCAGGACTGTGGGGTCCTTCCCTGCCAGGGACCCCCAGGGGGCTGTGTGGGGCCCTGACAGCTCTGTCCCCCCAGGACTGGGAGCAGCGGCAGGAGGAGGACACGCTGCTGATCGAGAGGATCCTGCTGCTGGTGCGCAACGTGCTGCACGTGCCCCCGGACCCCACGGAGGAGCAGGTACCAGCACAGAGCCCTTCCCTGGCTCCCAGACACATCTGGGACCTCAGTGGCTCCACGGGGACCCTGACACCCTGCCACCACCCCCAGCAGGGCGTGGATGGTGACGCCAGCGTGCACGACCGGGTGCTGTGGGCGCTGCACATCAGCGGCATGGACGACCTGCTCAAATTCCTGGCCAGCGCCCAGGTGGAGCAGCAGTGGGCTCTGCACGTGCTGGAGATCATCTCCCTCATGTTCCGTGACCAGGTGAGCTGGGCCAGGGGTGGCAGGGCAGGGTGGCAGAGCCCCCCCAGTGCTGACAGAGCTGCTGGCAGAGCCCAGAGGAGCTGGCGGCGCTGGGACAGGGGACAGCAGGGGCCGAGCACGGGGAGGACACACGGGAGCTGGAAACCTTGCGGCAGAGAGAGCTGGCAGAGAAGAGAGCCCGGGCGCTGCAGCGCACGTCCAGGTGAGGAGGGGGCACCCCCGTGGCAGGGATGGGACCCCCGAGGTGGGGACAGCATCGTTCAGCTCCTGTTCCCTGCCAGGCATTCCCGCTTTGGTGGCTCCTACGTCCTGCAGGGCGTCAAGTCCATCGGGGACCGGGATGTGGTGTTCCACAAGGGGCTGCACAATGTGAGTGTGGGGCAAGGGGATGTGGCAGGGGGCACAAGGACAGGGTGTGTGTGGGACGTGGCACTGGGGATGTGGCACAGGGTGGAGAGAACAAGGACATGGTGGGAGGTGTAGGAATGTGGTGAGGGGCACGGGGTTGGGGACAGGGTAGAGGGGTAGGGAAAGAGGAACGTGGGTGGGACATGAGATGTGGTGTGGGACAGGGGGTCAAGGATGTGGCAGGTGGCACTGGGATGTGGGGGTCACACAAGCAGGGAGGTGGCAAGGACATGGTAGGGGGTACAGGGGTGGTGATGTGGTTGGGGGCATCAGCTGGGCAGGGGGCACAGTGCCAGGGATTTAGAGGAGGCTATTGGGACAGGGACACGGTGGGGGGCATGGGGTCAGGTGCATGGTGGGGGACACTGGGACAGGGACGTGGCAGAGATGGGAACGTGGGTGAGGGGCACAGGGACAGGAACATAGGTGGGACACAGGATTGGAAGATGGGATGTGGAGCGCAGAGGCAGGGATGTGGCGGAGTTGCAGGAACAGGAATGTGGTGTGGGACTTAAGGACAGGGGTGGCACAGAGACAGGGACGTGGTAGGAGGCACCAGAGGGATAAACCTGGCCACTCCATCCCCTGCAGCTGAAGAGTTACTCCCACGACCTGGGCAAGGAGCCCCGGCGGCTGCCCCGGCGCCGGCAGGCCGCCCCCGAGGCCGAGTCCTCCCGCCGCTCCGCCCGCAACGTGCGGCTCTTCCTGCGCCGCTTCTGCCAGGACTTCCTGGAGGACTGCTACAACCGCCTGATGCTGCTGGTCAAGGTGAGGGGCTGGGAGGGCCGGGATCCCCTCTCCAGGATGTGGGACCCCTGCTGAGAGCCCCTGGTTGCCCCCAGGACCAGCTGGTGCGGGAGAAGGCTCAGCAGCACGACGAGACTTATTACCTGTGGGCCACTGCCTTCTTCATGGCCTTCAACCGGCTCCACGGCTTCCGGCCCGAGCTGGTGTCCGAGACCGTGGGGGTCCGAGCCTTCCACTTCATCGAGCAGAACCTCACCACCTATTACGAGATGGCACTGATGGACAAGAAGGAGGCAACAACCTGGGCCCGCAGGTGAGCACCTGGGACCCTCCCAGGGCAGCTGGGGGGATACCCTTTGGTGGTGAATCCCAGTACCTGAGACTCCTCGTGGTGTCTGGGACCTTCTGGAGACCCCCACAGTACCTGAGATACCCCTAGTGCCTGGGACTCCTTGGACACCTGGGAGACCCCAGCGCACTTGGGACACGCTTTGGTGGTGAATCCCAGTACCTGAGGTTCTCCTTGAGACTCTCCATGGTGTCTGGGACCTTCTGGGCACCTGGGACTCCCACAGTACCTGGGATACCCCCAGTGCCTGGGACTCCTTGGACACCTGGGAGACCTCAGTGCACCTGGGACACCCCTTGCTGTCTGGGAGTCTCAGCTACTTGGGATCCCCTGGTGCCTGGGACCTCCTGGACACTTGGGACCCCCCTGGTCACCTATGACCTCCCTGGTGCCTGGAACACCCTGGGAACCCAGGAACCCCTGGGCACCTGGGACTCTCTGTGTTGCCTGAGACCCCCTTGGGCGTTTGGGACTCTTGGAGTGCCTGGGAACCCCCCTGGGCACCCGTGACCCCCTCACTGCCATGCCCAGGATGCACTTGGCCCTGAAGGCGTACCAGGAGCTGCTGCGGACGGTGCAGGAGATGGATCGCTCCCCGGAGCCGGCAGTGCGCGACAGCAGCCAGGTCATCAAGAGTGAGTCCCTCTGTCCCTCTGCCCATCCCTGGCGTGTCCCTGACCCACCCCTTCCCACTGCCACCCTCTTCCCCAGGCAACATCTTCTACCTGATGGAATACCGGGAGCTCTTCCTCACGCTCTTCCGCAAGTTCGACGAGAGCAAGCAGCCGCGCAGCTTCCTGCGGGACCTGGTGGAGACGGCCCACCTCTTCCTCCGCATGCTGGAGCGCTTCTGCCGCGGCCGTGCCAACCTCGTGGTGCAGGTGGGATGTGGCTGCCCTGCTTGGGGGTCCCTGGGGGTCGGGAAGCCCCTCCTGACCCCATCCCTGCCCCCTCAGAGCAAACGTGTGCGGAGGCAGAAGAAGAAGCCTCATGTGCCGGCGGTGCCCGCCCCGCCCAGCGCCGCGGAGCTGGAGCAGCTGTGGGAAGGATTGGCCCCGCAGGTCCAGGCCTGCCTGGAGGTACCAGGGAAGGGTTCAGCCCCACAGCGGGTTCTGGGGGTGCAGGTGGGGCACAAGTAACCCTGTCCTGCCCCAGGGAGAGGTGCCCCTCCCCGAGGACGTGGTGCCCTTTGACGCCGCCTCGGAGACGCCGGTGGAGGAGCAGCGTGCGGAGGCTCTGCTGCGGATCCAGGAGTGCCTGCGGGATTCCCGTGTGCCCCAGGCCCTGCAGCTGCTGCGCTCAGCCAGGTACCTGCACCGTGGTGCCCCTCTCGTGCCCGGGGTGTGGGGACACAGTGCCAGCCTGTCCCCACTGTCCCCAGGGAGGTCTGGCCTGAAGGGGATGTGTTTGGATCCGCGGATGTGGGGCCGCCCGAGGAGACCCGGCTGCTGCGGGAGATCCTCGTCGCTTCCCTGCCCGGTGAGTCCCCACCTGTGACCCTGGGAAGTGGGAATACTTTGGGCTGGGGCGCTGCAGACCCTCAGCACATCCCACCACAGGGCACGCACCCACCGAGCCCGAGGAGCCAGAGGAAGAGGAAGAAGAGGAGGAAGAAGAGGAGGAACAGACCTTGCAGGTGTCGGAGAAGGAATTCAACTTCCTCGACTACCTGAAGCGGTGAGAAGAGTTTGGGGAGGGCCTGGGGGTCTCGCTGAGGGGGCGGCCACGCTGACAGGGCTGTCACAGGTTCGCCTGTGCCCCCGTGGTGCGGGCACTGGTGCTGCTGCTGCGGGGCTACGCGAGGAACAGCGCCCGCACCAACCACTGCGCCGCGCGCCTGCTGCACCGCCTGGCCCGCGACCTGCACATGGAGCCCCTGCTCTTCCAGCTCTCCCTCTTCGCCCTCTTCCACCGCCTGCTCAGCGACCCCGCGGCTGCTGCACACCAGGTCAGACAGGGCCCTGAGCCCCCCGCGGGAGGGGTCTGTCCCTGCAGCACCCAGCCCCACTCAGTCCCCAGAATCTCCCAATCCTTGCTCTGTCCCTGCAGTCCCCAGCCCTGCTCTGTTCCTGCAGCCCCCAGCCCCACTCAGTCCCCAGAATCTCCTAGGCTTGTCCTGTCCCTGCAGTCCCCAGCCCTGCTGAGTCCCAGCATCTCCCAGCCCCACTCAGTCCCCAGAATCTCCCAGCCCTGTTCTGTCCTGCAGCCTCCAGCCCCACTCAGTCCCCAGCATCTCCCAGCCCTGTTCTGTCCTGCAGACCCCAGCCCCACTCAGTCTCCAGCAGCCCACAGCATCCCCCAGCCCTGCTTTGTGCAGGCCCAAGCTCCACTCTCAATCTCTGATGTCCTCCAGCCCTGCTCAGTCCCTGGTGTCCCCCAGCCCCTCTGTCCATCCCTGATGTTCCCCAGCCCTGCTCTGTATTCCAGATTTCCCTCAGCTCCCTTCTCTGTCCCCAGTGTCCCCCACCCCCACTCTCTGTCCCTGCAGTCCCCAGCCCCACTCAGTCCCCAGAATCTCCCAGCCCTACTCTGTCCCTGCAGCCTCTCTCCCTCCTGCTGTCCCCAGGAGCTGGTGACCTTGGCCAAGTTCATTCTGGGCAAGTTCTTTGCGCTGGCGGCCACCAACAAAAAGGCCTTTGTGGAGCTGCTCTTCTGGAAGAGCCCTGCCATCGTCTGTGAGATGACCAAGGGCTACAGCTCCCTGCAGGAGGGAGAGGGGTGAGTGGGGCTTGGGAGGGGGCTGCCACTCCGTCCTCCCCTCCCCTCACCTCCCTTCTGCCCCTCCCCAGGACCACCCGGAGCCGGGTGCCCCCTTGGACCCCCCAGGAGGAGCAGGAGCTGCGGGAGCTGTACTGGAAGTACAAGGAGGTGGAAGGTACCAAGGGTCTCTGGGGTCTCAGTGGGACCCCTGGGGGGTGGCAGGAGCTCTGTCCCTGCATCCTCCTTGTCCCACAGGTGGGGACATCATCGCTGCCATCCTGGCCCATCTCCCCGCGCCCGGGCGGACGCGGAGGCAGGTGGTGAAGCAGCTGGTGCGGATGGGGCTGGCCAGCAGTGCCAAGGACTTCCCGCGGGAAAGGTGGGTCAGGGACCCTCAGGGACAGGGCAGGGACCCCCGGGGACTGCGCAGGGACTGACCTTCCCCCCAGGGCAGGGACCCACGGCTGTTTCCCACCCCGCAGGAAGGGCACCCGCATCGTGCTGTGGACGCAGGAGCAGGAGGAGGAGCTGACACGGCTCTTCGAGGAGTTCCAGGGCTCGGATGGTGAGCTGGACACAGTGGGGCAGACCCCAAAAATCCCCCTGTAGCCCCCCACCCTGACTCTCCTCCCCACAGACATCCTGGGGAACATCATGAAGCACCTGACGGCGCGGCGCTCACGGGCTCGGGTGGTGGAGAAGCTGCTGGGGATGGGGCTGGTGGCTGAACGCAAGGAGCTGTACAAGAAACGCCGGAGGAAGAGCCACGGCCCCGGCCCTGGGCAGGTACGGGGGGCTGGAGGGTGCTGGGCTGTGCCCTGGGGGTGCTGTTCCACCCTGGGGGCACCCTGTCCCCATCCTGGGGGTTGGAGGGTGCTGGGCTGTGCCCTGGGGGTGCTGTCCCACCCTGGGGGCACCCTGTCCCCATCCTGGGGGCTGGAGGGTGCTGGGCTGTGCCCTGGGAGTGCTGTCCCACCCTCGGGGCACCCAAACACAGCCTGTCCCCATCCTGGGGGCACCCAAACACTGCTGGCTCCCACAGGCTGCCACAGGTGTCCCTGCCATGCCAACCCAAGACAGCTCAGGGGAGGATGAGGACAGCGAGGAGGAGGAAGAGGAGGATGAGGATGAAGCAGAGGAAGGCCTCATGGAGGAGCACTGGGTGCCCCAGGAAGGGGCTGGGCAGGACCTAGCACAGCGCCTGCATGGGGAAGGTGGGTGGGGGTCTCCAAACCCCCCCAGCTGGGCTTGGCCGAGGGGTTGGATCCTGTGTCACCTTCTGCTGTCCCCAGGGCTGGCCGGGCCCCTGCGCTGGCTGGAGAACTGCCTGCGGAGGGCAGCAGGGGACCGCGAGGAGGACGGTGAGCGGGGTGGGGGTGGGCTGGGGGGTTCTGCGGGGTCGGGGTCCCACTGACGGTGTTCCCGTTCCAGGCGTGTCCCACCCGGTGCCGCTGGTGCCGCTGACGGAGGAGAACGAGGACGCCATGGAGGACCGGCGCTTCCAGAGCCTGCTGCGGCAGCTGGGGCTGCGGCCCCCCGCCAGCGAGCAGGTGAGGTCCCTGTCCCCATCGCTGTCCCCATCCCCTTGTCCCCAGCACAGCCCTGCAATGTCCCCCTGGCCACCCAGGAATCCTTCTGGCGCATCCCGGCCGCCCTCACCCCGCAGCAGCTCCGGCGCGCGGCCGCCTCCATCGCCCACCGTGGCCCCTCGGGGTCCCCCCAGGACCTGCCAGAGCCACCCAGGTGTCCCCAGGACCCAGGTGAGAGGTGGGGCTGGGGGTGTGGGACCCCCAGGTGTAGGGCTGGCTCTGAGCCCCCCTCCTTGTGCCCCTCTGCAGAGCCGCTGCCGGCAGGGCTGGGATCAGACTCGGAGAGGTGAGACTGGAATCCCCTTCTCAGCTTGTGGGGTACTGCTTTGGGGGGGGGTCTTCTCCCTGTCTGGGGAGGGGATTCAGCCCTCTGTGTCCTCCCCATGTGGGGCTGAGCTGTGCCAACCCCTGCAGCGAGGAGCCTGTCCCTGTCCCCATCCCTGTCCCCAGCCCAGCGCAGCCGCGCACCAAGAGGCGCCGGGAGCTCGCCAGCGAGGATGAGGATGAGGATGGTGGGAGCTCAGGTGGGTTCAGCCACTCTGCTCACTCCTGGGGGGGCTGAGTGAGCTCTGGGTGCCATCAGGGGCACTGCTGGGTCGGGGTTGTCCTGTCCCTGTCCCGTTTGTCACATCCCTGCGGGGGCTCAGCCCTCTCTCCTCTTCCTCCATCCACAGGCACCGAGCCAGCCCCCCCAGCTCCCCAGTCCGAGGAGGATGAGGAGGAGGAGGAAGATCCACAGCCCCGGGGGAGGCGGAAGCGCATCCGCTGCCTGGAAGAGGAAGAGGAGGAGGACTGAGAGGCTCCCCATACCCTGCCTGTGCCCAGGCCTTGTGCTGTTTCCTGGGCTTTTTGCAGATTTTATTGGATTTCTGCAGGTTTTCTGCAGTTTTTCTGGGGTTTCTACAGCTTTTCTGGTGTTTCTGCAGATTTTCCTCTGCAGGTTTTGATGCTGTTTTTTAAGGCTGCACAAGCAAGCAGTTTCTCCACCATCCCCCCCTTTCCCCTGGTGTCACCATCTCCCTGTTTCACCCCAAATTCCCTCTTTTTCCTCAGCTGTTGGCATTTGGATATTTTGTTTTTCTTAAAACTCTTTAAATCTAGACAGGGCCTAAACAAATAAAAGCGACTTTTGCCCTTCTTGGGTGTGTGTGTGGGTCTGCAGGGGGGCTCAGGGAGTGCCCAGTCCCTGTCCCTGTGTCGCAACTCCCTGATAACAACGGCTATAAAGGAGTCACGGGGCCGGCGCGGCCGCAGCGGCCGGACAGGGCAGGGGGACAGCGGCGAGCCGGTGAGCCTGGGCACGGGGCGGGCACGGGGGGCTGCAGCCACGGGGGTCTGACGGGTGCTCTGTCCTTCTCCCACCTCCACAGACCCTCCCAGAGCAGCCACCACCACCACCATGCAGCGAGTTCCGCTCTTCCTCCCTCTCCTCATCCTCGGCGGCGCCACGGCCGTGTCCGTCGTCACCCCTGGGCCGGCTGCCGGTGACCGGGCGCTGCTGGCCGAGCTGCTGGCGCTGGCAGAGCCCATCCCTCCGCGGGCACCGGCGATCCCGTGCCAGACCCTTCGCCCCGACGCCCTGCCCGGTTTCTCCCAGCTGCCACCGCTGCCCCGCGGCCTGGCCCGTGCCGCCATGGCCCTGGCGCTGCTCAAGGCTGGCTGTGCCCCCCAGGCCGATGCCGAGGCGCTGGAGCTGGCACGGGAGCTGGGGACCCCCACGGCCACGGCGCTGCTGCGGGGGCTGGCGCGGCTACCGGGCGCTCCGGCCCCGCGGCCGCTGGCGCTGCTGCTCCTCAGCCTGGCACGGCCGGGGGGCTCTGCCTGCGCGGATCCCACCCGGCTCCGGACCCCCACACCCGGCACGGAGCCCACGCCGCCGTCGGGCTGGGAATTCCCGGTGGTCCGGCCGTGCCGCGGCGCCGTGCGGCGCCGGCGGGAGGACGAGGACGCGTGCAGCCCGGCGGGGGAGCGGGAAGCCCACCGGGTGCTGGACTGGGTGCCGGGAGTCAGCATCTTCTACAACCTGGGCACCAGCGTCTACTTCGCCTTCCAGGGCTGCCAGGCCAAGGCGTCCACGCGGGCGCTGGAGGCCGCCGAGGACCTGGGCTACGCCGGGCTGGCCGCGCTCACCGGGGGCTTGGGGGGCCCGGTGGCCATGGGGGTGCAGCTGGGGTTACAGCCGGGGCTCAAGGCCGGCGTGCGGGCGCTCGTCGGGTACTTCACGTCGGCCGGGGAGCCCTCGCCGGTGCCCACCGCCCACAGCGGCGCCGTGGTCATCGTCTGAATAAAGGCCACGTGTGGCATTCGGCGCTGGGTCGGTGTTTGGGGACCGATCGATGAGGGGTCACCCTGCCCTGGGGCACCCGGACCTTGGCCACGTGGTGGCAGCTGGGCTGGGCTTGTTCCTGTCCCTTTGTGGCTCTGTCTCTGTCCCCACAGCCAGCCCATCCCAGCGGCCACGCTGCCTTGTCCCTGTCCCCATGGCTCTCTCCCTCCAGCCTGTCCCTGTCCCCAGGGCTCTTTCCCTCTCTCCCTCCAGCCTGTCCCTGTCCCCAGGGCTCTGTGTCCCTTTCCCCATGGCCCTGACCCTGTCCCCATCCCTGCAGATCCTCCCTGTCTCCCTGACTCTGTACCCCTATCCCCATGGCTTGTCACTGTCCCTCTGTCCCTCTGTCCCCATGGCTCTGTCCCCGTCCCCATGGCTCTGTCACTGTCTCTCTGTCCCCCTGTCCCTCTGTCCCCATGACTCTGTCCCTGTCCCCAGGCTGTCCCCATCCCTCTGGCTCTGTCACTGTCTCTCTGTCCCCCTGTCCCTCTGTCCCCATGACTCTGTCCCTGTCCCCAGGCTGTCCCCATCCCTCTGGCTCTGTCTCTGTCCCCACAGCCAGCCCATCCCAGCGGCCACGCTGCCTTGTCCCTGTCCCCATGGCTCTCTCCCTCCAGCCTGTCCCCAGGGCTCTGTGTCCCTTTCCCCATGGCCCTGACCCTGTCCCCATCCCTGCAGATCCTCCCTGTCTCCCTGACTCTGTACCCCTATCCCCATGGCTTGTCACTGTCCCCACAGCTCCCCATGGCCTGTCCCCATAGTTCTGTCATCCCTGTCCCCATGACTCTGTCCCTGTCCCCAGGCTGTCCCTGTCCCCATGGCTCTGTCATTGTCTCTCTGTCCCTCTGTCCCCATGGCTCTGTCCCTGTCCCCAGGCTGTCCCCATCCCTCTGGCTCTGTCACTGTCTCTCTGTCCCCCTGTCCCTCTGTCCCCATGGCTCCGTCCCTGTCCTTAGGGCCTGTCCCTGTCCCCCCGCCCATCCCGGGCCGCCGCCGTTCCCTCCCCCAATCCCCGATGACCCCGCCCCATGGCCACGCCCCAGCAATAACTCCGCCCACATGGCCACGCCCCTTGCGTGACGTAAATTTGGGGAAACGAGCAAACATGCCCTAAGCCGCCGGTTGCGGGGGCGTGGCCTCGGCGCCGCTCTCCGCCAATCACCGGGCAGAGCGGGGAGGGGGCGTGGCCAGCCCGCCTTCCTGCTCCGGCGGCGGCGGAGGTGGGTCGGGGGTCCCGGGCGAGACCGGGGGCGGAACATGGGCGGTTCTGGAGCCCGGGGAGCCCCGGGGGAGGGGGGCACAGGCAGGGGACCCCGGCTGGGGCACACAGAGCGTCCCTTGGAGGGCTGTCCCGCTGGGCGGGGGGCGTTCAGGGGCACCCACCCCTGCGGGAAGGGCACCGGGGGGTACCCGGGGGGTTCATTGGGGGTCCGGTCTACGGGGGCTTCTGAGGAGGGGCCTGGGGTGCTGCACAAGGGGTGCTAGGGGTCCTCGTGTGGGCGTTCTGTGCGTGTGCCCCCCGCCCCCGATGGGGAACCCCCCTCGGCTCACCCCCTGCTCCCACCGCAGGACGCGGCTGCCGGTCCGCGACCACCCCAGCGGGAGCCAGGGGACCCCCGGGAGCTGCCGGGAGTGTGTCAGAGCAGAGGGAACCCCGGGACCACCCAGAACCAGAGCAGAGGGACCCCCTGGAGCACCCAGAACCAGAGCAGAGGGACCCCCGGGACCACCCAGAGCCGAACACAGGAGCAGAAGGACCCCCAGGAGCAGCCGGGGCTGAACCAGAGCAGAGGGACCCCCTTGACCACCCAGAACCAGAGCAGAGGGACCCCCTGGAGCACCTAGAACCAGAGCAGAGGGATCCCCGAGGCCACCCAGAGCCGAACAGGAGCAGAGGGACCCCCGGGACCGAGCAGGAGCAGAGGGGACCCCCGGGACCACCCAGGACCAGAGCAGAGGGACCGTGGGACCACCCAGAGCCGAACAGGAGCAGAGGGATCCCCGGGAGCCAGCAGGAGCAGAGGGGACCCCCAGGACCGAGGAAGAGCAGAGGCGACCCTCGGGACCACCCAGGACCGAGCAGGAGCAGAGGGACCCCGGGCGCAAAGGGACCCCCGGGAGTAGCGGGACCCCCGGGAGTAGCGGGACCCCCGGGAGCAGCGGGACCCCGGGCCGCCGGTGCTGCGGGCAGGTACGTGGTGTGCAGATGTGCCCGGCTGGCACTCGCGGCTTTTTCTCATCCTCCGCTCCCTCCGTGACCCCGGGGAGGGTCCTCGGGACGCCCCTGACCCGCTGTCCCCCCAGCATGGCGCAGTGGCAGGAGGTGCAGAGCTTGGCCAACACTTACCTGGAGCAGGTGCACCAGCTGTACGCGGGCTCGGCGCTGCCCATGGCCGTGCGCCAGTCCTTGGCCGCCTGGATCGAGACCCAGAACTGGTACCGGGGGGGGATTCGGGGCTGGGGGCGGCACCGGGGGCGGGCACGGGCCAGGGTAGAACCGGTGCTGAGCCCTCGCTGCCGCAGGCGCCAGGCGGCGGAGCCGCTCTGCTCGCAAGCGCGGATGCTGTTCCACTCCTTACTGGTGGTACTGGGAGAGCGCCTGGGCAGCCTGGGCTCGGACCGCGAGGATTTCATGCTGAAGCACAACCTGCGCAAGGCTCACCGCGACCTCCAGGTGCGCTGCAGGGCGGGGGGAGCGCGGTGGGGAGGGGTCTCCGCGCCGCTCTGACCCCCCCAAGCCCCCCGCAGGCAGAGTTCGAGGAGGAGCCGGAGAGATTCGCCAACCTGGTGGCCAACCTGCTGCAGGAGGAGCGGCGGATCCTGCGCCTTGGGCAGGCCGGGGGGCAGGTAGGGAAGGGCTGTGTGTCCCCCCACACACCCCGGGGGTCCCGCGGCCGCTGCCCCCCACCCCATATCTCCCTCCTTAGGGGCGTTCGGCCCCCGCGCCCAGACCAGCCCCGGAGAGCGGCCGGGAGCAGCAGATCCAGCGGCGCTTGTCCGAGTTCCACACGGCCCTGCAGGTAACCCCTGCGACCCCCGCGACCCCCTCCGAGTCCTCCGGGGGCTGCCCGACCCCTCCTGACCCCGCTGTGCCCGCAGGAAGCCGAACGAGCCTTCAGGCACCTGGAGGATTTGCAGGATGCTTTTGACTTCTGCTACAAGGTGCACTACCAGCCAGGTGAGCCCCACGCCGGGGAGATGGGGGGTGGGCACTGCCCCGCGCCCCCCGAGCCCCCCAAAACCCTGAGCCCCCTCCCTTGCCCGCAGGTGAGGAGAGGAACGAGGACCCCGAGTACATCCAGGAGCTCCAATCCCTCCAGGCCAAACTGCAGAACCTGGACCGGCAGCGCCGGGTGAGGAGGGGGCTCGGGGTGGCCGAGCTGGCTTTGGGGGGGTCTTACCCCTCTGAGCACCCCCTTCAGAGCCACCTCTCCCCCCAGGAGGTGCTGGCTCAGATGCAGCAGCTTTTGGGGCGCAGCGAGACCCTGCAGGAGCTGCTGCAGCAGGAGCTGGGGGGCTGGCGGGCGCGGCAGCAGCGCCTGTGCCTGGGGGGCCCCGGTGACACCAACCTGCGCCCGCTGGAGACCTGGTAGGGCTCGGGGAGGGGGCTCGGGGGGCTCGGGGGGGCTGCAGCCGGACCCCTCTGAGCTCCCTGAGCCCCGCAGGTTCACGGAGCTGGGCCAGGGGTTGTTCCAGCTGCGGCAGCTGCTGCGGGCGCTGGGTGACCTGCGACAAAAGGTGACCTACGCCAGGGACCCGCTGGTGGCAGAGACGCCCCTGCTGGAGCAGCGGCTGCAGGAGCAGCTCACGCACCTGCTCAAGAGGTTGGGGCTGGGCCAGGAGGGCTGGAGGGTGGAGAGCAGGGAAAAGTTCTTCCCCCGAGGGTGGTGGAGCACTGGGAGAGGGAATGGTGACGGTGCCGAGGGTGGCAGAGCTCCCAGAGTGTTTGGGCAATGCTGCTGGGCACGGGGTGGGATTTTGGGGTGTCTGTGCAGGGTCTGGAGTGGGATCAATGACCCTGGTGGGTCCCTTGCAGCTCTGGCTGTTCTGTAATTCAGGAGCTCAGGGAGGGTTCAGGCTCTCAGGGATTTGGGGGAAATTTTGTGGTGTCCTGTGCTGGGCCAGCAGCTGGACTTTGATCCTGATGGGTCCCTTCCATCTCTGGGTGTCTGGACACCACTCAAACATTGGGATTTGGGACAGGGCAGGTTTTGGGGTCATCCCATGCCAGGAGTTGGACTTCTGATAGGTTCTTTCCATCTCTGGGTGTTCGAACATCACTCAAACATTGGGATTTAGGACTGGGGGGAATTTTGGGGTTGTCCCATGCTAAAGCAGGAGTTTGACTCCTGATGGCTCCCTTCCATCTCTGGGTGTCTGGACACCACTCAAACATTGGGATTTGGGACAGGGCAGGTTTTGGGGTGGTCCCGTGCCAGGAGTTGGACTTCTGATAGGTTCTTTTCATCTTTGGGTGTTCGGACATCACTCAAACATTGGGATCTGGGACAGGGCAGGTTTTGGGGTGGTCCCATGCCAGGAGTTGGACTTCTGATAGGTTCTTTTCATCTTTGGGTGTTTGGACATCACTCAAACATTGGGATTTGGGACAGGGCAGGTTTTGGGGTTATCCCATGCCAGGAGTTGGATTTCTGATGGGTCCTTTTCATCTTTGGGTGTTTGGACACCACTCAAACATTAGGATTTAGGACAGGGCAGATTTTGGGGTGGTCCCATGCCAGGAGCTGGACTTCTGATGGCTCCCTTCCATCTCTGGGTGTCTGGACACCACTCAAACATTGGGATCTGGGACAGGGCAGATTTTGGTGTTGTCCCGTGCCAAACCAGGACTTCAGCCTTCACGGCTTCCCTCCGCCTGGGATATCCCAGGATTTCCAGAGGGAGCTGGGCCAGGGGTTGTTCCAGCTGCGGCAGCTGCTGCGGGCGCTGGGTGACCTGCGACAAAAGGTGACCTACGCCAGGGACCCGCTGGTGGCAGAGACGCCCCTGCTGGAGCAGCGGCTGCAGGAGCAGCTCACGCACCTGCTCAAGAGGTTGGGGCTGGGCCAGGAGGGCTGGAGGGTGGAGAGCAGGGAAAAGTTCTTCCCCCGAGGGTGGTGGAGCACTGGGAGAGGGAATGGTGACGGTGCCGAGGGTGGCAGAGCTCCCAGAGTGTTTGGGCAATGCTGCTGGGCACGGGGTGGGATTTTGGGGTGTCTGTGCAGGGTCTGGAGTGGGATCAATGACCCTGGTGGGTCCCTTGCAGCTCTGGGAGTTTTGTAATTCAGGAGGTCGGGGGGGTTTTGCCCCAGTTTTAACTTGGGGCAGCTCTCCAGGGAATGGTGACGGTGCCGAGGGTGACAGAGCTCTGGGAGTGCTTGGGCAATGCTGCCAGGCATGGGGTGGTTCCCCCGAGGGTGGTGGAGCACTGGGAGAGGGAATGGTGACGGTGCCGAGGGTGGCAGAGCTCTGGGAGTGTTTGGGCAATGCTGCCGGGCACGGGGTGGGATTTTGGGGTGTCTGTGCAGGGTCTGGAGTGGGATCAATGACCCTGGTGGGTCCCTTGCAGCTCTGGGAGTTTTGTAATTCAGGAGGTCGGGGGGGTTTTGCCCCAGTTTTAACTTGGGGCAGCTCTCCAGGGAATGGTGACGGTGCCGAGGGTGACAGAGCTCTGGGAGTGCTTGGGCAATGCTGCCAGGCATGGGGTGGGGATTTTGGGGTGTCTGTGCAGGGTCTGGAGTGGGATCAATGACCCTGGTGGGTCCCTTGCAGCTCTGGCTGTTCTGTAATTCAGGAGCTCAGGGAGGGTTCAGGCTCTCAGGGATTTGGGGGAAATTTTGTGGTGTCCTGTGCTGGGCCAGCAGCTGGACTTTGATCCTGATGGGTCCCTTCCAGCTCTGGATGGTTCAAGAGGTCAGGGAGAGGTTGGACAACGCTCTCAGGTGTTGGCATTTAGGATTTTTGGGGGTGTCCTGGGACTCAAAGATTGTTGTGGGCCCCTTCCCACCTCAAGGAGCATTTGGAGAAGGTTCTCAGGGACAGGGTGGGATTTTGGGGTGTCTTGAGTGTGGAGCTGGGCTTTGATCCCTGTAGGTCCCTTCCAGCTCAGGATATTCCATAATTCCAGGGGTCAGGGACAGTTTGGACAACGCTTTCAGGCCCTCAGTGCTCTCAGGTGTTGGGATTTGGGGACGGGGGGGACTTTTGGGGCTGTCCCATTCTAAACCAGGAGTTTGACTCGACCATTCTGATGGATCCATTCCATCTCTGGATATTCCACAGCTCAGGGGGTGCTTGGACATCACTCAAATGTTGGGATTTGGGACTGGGGGGACTTTTGGGATTGTCCCTTGCCAGGTCAGAAGTTGGACTTCTGATCCTGATGGGTCCCTTCCATCTCTGGGTGTCTGGACACCACTCAAACATTGGGATTTGGGACAGGGCAGGTTTTGGGGTGGTCCCGTGCCAGGAGTTGGACTTCTGATAGGTTCTTTTCATCTTTGGGTGTTCGGACATCACTCAAACATTGGGATCTGGGACAGGGCAGGTTTTGGGGTGGTCCCATGCCAGGAGTTGGACTTCTGATAGGTTCTTTTCATCTTTGGGTGTTCGGACATCACTCAAACATTGGGATTTGGGACAGGGCAGGTTTTGGGGTCATCCCATGCCAGGAGTTGGACTTCTGATAGGTTCTTTCCATCTCTGGGTGTTCGAACATCACTCAAACATTGGGATTTAGGACTGGGGGGAATTTTGGGGTTGTCCCATGCTAAAGCAGGAGTTTGACTCCTGATGGCTCCCTTCCATCTCTGGGTGTCTGGACACCACTCAAACATTGGGATTTGGGACAGGGCAGGTTTTGGGGTGGTCCCGTGCCAGGAGTTGGACTTCTGATAGGTTCTTTTCATCTTTGGGTGTTCGGACATCACTCAAACATTGGGATCTGGGACAGGGCAGGTTTTGGGGTGGTCCCATGCCAGGAGTTGGACTTCTGATAGGTTCTTTTCATCTTTGGGTGTTTGGACATCACTCAAACATTGGGATTTAGGACTGGGGGGAATTTTGGGGCTGTCCTGTGCTAAACCAGGAGTTGGACTCCTGATGGCTCCCTTCTATTTCTGGGTGTTTGAACACCACTCAAACGCTGAGATTTAGGACAGGGCAGATTTTGGGGTGGTCCCATGCCAGGAGCTGGATTTCTGATGGGTCCCTTCCATCTCTGGGTGTCTGGACACCACTCAAACATTGGGATTTGGGACAGGGCAGGTTTTGGGGTTATCCCATGCCAGGAGTTGGATTTCTGATGGGTCCTTTTCATCTTTGGGTGTTTGGACACCACTCAAACATTAGGATTTAGGACAGGGCAGATTTTGGGGTGGTCCCATGCCAGGAGCTGGACTTCTGATGGCTCCCTTCCATCTCTGGGTGTCTGGACACCACTCAAACATTGGGATCTGGGACAGGGCAGATTTTGGTGTTGTCCCGTGCCAAACCAGGACTTCAGCCTTCACGGCTTCCCTCCGCCTGGGATATCCCAGGATTTCCAGAGGTGGGGTCGGCCCGGGGGGGTCTCGGGGCAGCGCTGACCCCCCCGCTTTCCCCAGCGCCTTCGTGGTGGAGCAGCAGCCCAGCACGCCCAACGCCGGGAAGCGGCCGCTGGTGCTGCGCACCGCCGGCAAGTTCTCGACGCGCGCGCGGCTGCTGGTGCGGCTGCACGACCGCAACCACGGCATGGAGGCCAGGATCCACATCGACAGGTGAGGGGGCCGGGGGGCCAGGGAGGGCAAAGCTGATGGGTGAAATTAAATTAAACGGAATTAAATGGAATTAAATTGTTTTGTGTGTGGAATGAGATAAAATTAAATTATTTTGTTTGTTAAATTAAATTAAATTAAATTAAATTAATTATATTTATTAATTTCAAATTAATTTTATTATTTAATTATAATTTATTATCCAATTAAATAATAATAAATAATTATTTTATTGTACATATAAAATTTTTATTTATTCAATTAAATTATTGAATTTATGAAATAAAATAATAATTATAACTAATTATATTATTGAATTTATTGAATTTATACTTTATCAATTTAAATTATAGTATATATTAAATTTTTTATTTCTTCAATCTAATTATTACATTTTTTAAATTAAATCATAATTACAAAGAATTATTTAATTTACTCTATTTTTTATTTATGAAAGTAAATTATTTAAGATCTTAATCCCATCCCTTTAATGAATCCAACACCAGCTCCAGGACCCCCCCGAGCCCCCTGCCCGCCCGTGGGGGTCCCGCTGGCCCTGACCCCCCCTTGTCTCTTGCAGGGACCCGCCCAACATCAAAGGGTGAGATCTGGGACAGCGCTGGAGGGGCTGCGACCCCCCCCTCGGGGGTCCTGAGCCCCCACCCCCGGTCCTGGGGGGGGTCCTGAACTCCCTCTGCCATCCCTGGGGGGGACCCGACCCCCATCTGACATCCCTGGGGGGGCCCTGAACCCCTTCTGCCATCTCTGGGGAGGGGTCCTGAACACCCCCTGCCATCCCTGGGGGGTCCTGAACACCCCCTTGCCATCCCTGAGGGGTCCTGAATCCCCCCTGCCATCTCTGGGTGGGGGTCCTGAATCCCCCCCACCATCTTTGGGGGGGTCCTGAACCCCCCCTGCTATCCTTTGGAGGGGGGGTCCCGACTAGGACTGCATCCCCCAGGGGTCCCAACCGCCTCCCAGCCCCTCTGGGGGTCCTGACTCCTCACCTGCAGCCCCTGAGGGAGGGTCCTGAATCCCCCTGCCATCCCTGGGGGTGACCCGACCCCCACCTGCCATCCCTTGGGGGGGTCCTGAACACCCCCTGCCATCCCTGGGGGGGCCCTGAACCCCTCTGCCATCTCTGGGGAGGGGTCCTGAACACCCCCTGACATCCCTGGGGGGGGTCTTGAACCCCTTCTGCCATCCCTAGGCCCTGAACCCCCCTCCCATCTCTTAGGGGGTCCTGATCTCTCCCCCCTCCATCCCTGGGTGGGGGTCCCGACAGAGCTGCATCCCCCAGGGGTCTCAATCCCACCCCCAGCCCCTCTGGGGGTCCCAACCCCCCACCCACAGATGGGCAATGTCCCCTCCTTGGAGAGGGGGGGGTCCTGCCCCCCACCCACAGCCCCCCCCAGGGGTCCTGCCCCTCCCGGGGGTCCTGCCCCCCACCCACAGCCCCCGTGCCAGCGGCGAGGTGGGCACGGGACGGGGCTGGGGGGGCCGCGGGGGGGCCAGGCCGGGTGGTGACAGCGGTGTCACCTCCCCGCAGGGTCCCCTGGTTGTGACAGAGGAGCTGCACCTCATCACCTTCACGCTGGCTTACGCCTACTGCGGGCTGGAGCTGGAGCTGGAGGTGAGGGCTGGAGGGGCTGGGGGGCTTGGGGGGGACAGGGGGGCTTGGGGACAGCCAGCCTGAGCCCCTGTCCCCTCCCCAGGCCACCACGCTGCCCTTTGTCATCATCTCCAACAACAACCAGTTCTCCAGCGCCTGGGCCTCCGTCCTGTGGTTCAACATGCTCAGCTCTGACCCCAAGGCGAGTGGGACCCCCTGCCCTGTGCCAGCCCTGCCTCGTGTCCCCCGTGCTGCTCCCTGTCCCCTCCCTAGCCCTGCCCCTTGCCCCGTCTGTGTCCTGGTTGTCCCCTGTGTCCTGTCCCCAGGTCTAGGCCCGGTCCCTGCCCCATCCCAGGTGCAGATCTCTGTCCCCTGGTCCCAGTGGCCTGCCCTGCCTCTTGTCCTTGTCCCATCCCCTGCTTTGATGCCTGTCCTTGGTCCTTGTCCCCTGCCCTGGTGCCTGTCCCCATCCCTTGAACCCCATCCCGTGCCACTTACCCCCATCCCCTGGTTCCTATCCCATCCCCTTGTCCCTGTCCTGTCCCTTGATCCCTGTCCCATCCCCTTGTCCCTGTCCCCTGCCACTTACCCCCATCCCCTGGTCCCTGTCCCATCCCCTTGTCCCTGTCCCATCCCCTGGTCCTTGTCCTGTCCCTTGATCCCTGTCCCATCCCCTTGTCCCTGTCCCCTGCCACTTACCCCCATCCCCTGGTCCCTGTCCCCTGCTCCAGGGCATGTGCCCCCCTCTCCATGTCCCCCTTCCCTACTCGTGTCCCCCTCCTGTCCTCTCCCAATGTCCCTGTGCCCCTCCATGTCCCCATGCCCTACTCCAGTGCATGTCCCCATCCCCTGTCTCAGTCCCCTCCCCGTGTCCCTGTCCCCTGTCCCAGTCCCCTCCCTGTCCCCATCCCCTCCTGCTGTTCGTGGCCCCGCTCACACCGTGCCCCCGTGTCCCCCGTGTCCCCCCTTGTCCCCCTGTGTCCCCCAGGCCCAGCAGTTCTTCTCGTCCCCGCCGCCAGCCCCGTGGCCCCGGCTGGCCGAGGTGCTGAGCTGGCAGTTCCAGAGCGTGGCCGAGCGGGGCCTCAGCCGGGACAACCTCCTGATGCTGGCCAAGAAACTCCTGGGTGAGGCTGGGGACACGGGTGGACACCGGGGGACACCGGGGGACATGGGGGGCCACCGTGGGACGCGGCTGCACTGTCCCCCCTCACCCTGCTCTCACCTCAAGGCTCGAAGCCATCACTGGACAGCACCGTGGCCTGGCCCAAGTTCTCAAAGGTCAGTAGGGCCTGTCCCCTCTGTCCCTCCATGTCCTCTCTGTCCCTCCATGTCCCCAAATGTCCCTCCATGTCCCCCTGTCCCTCCATATCCCCCTGTCCCTCCATGTCCCCTTGTCCCCCTGTCCCTCCATGTCCCTCCATGTCCTTCCATGTCTCCCCTTGTCCCTCCATGTCCCCCTGTCCCCTCCATGTCCCCTTGTCCCTCCATGTCCTCATGTCCCTACATCTCTACATGTCCCGCTATGTCACCCTGTCCCTCCATGTCCTTCTGTCCTTCCATGTCCCCCATCCCTTCATGTCCCTACATGTCCCCCTGTCCCCCCCATCTCTCCTCTTGTCCCCCTGTCCCCTCCATCTCTCCCTGTCCCCTCTATGTTCCCCTGTCCCCCCTGTCCCTCCATATCCCCCTGTCCCTCCATGTCCCCCCCATGTCCCCATGTCCCCTCCTGCAGGACGGCCCCGCCGGTTTCTCCTTCTGGGCCTGGCTGGACGGGATCCTGGGGCTGCTCCAGGAGCACCTCAAGCAGCTCTGGAAGAACGGGTAGGAGCAGGGCGCTGCCCCAGGAGCCCCTCAAGCAGCTCTGGAAGAACGGGGAGGAGCAGGGCTGGGGGGGCTGGGGAGGGGCCTGGGGGGCTGGGGGGGCCACAGGAGCTGACGGTGCCTCCCCCAGACTCATCCTGGGCTTCGTGAGCCACAAGCAGGCGGAGAAGCTGCTCAAGTCCAGGCGGACGGGGACGTTCCTGCTGCGCTTCAGCGAGAGCGTCCTCGGGGGTGTCACCTTCACGTGGGTGGAGCACCAAGAGACAGGTGAGTGACACCCCCAGGGACACCCCCAGGACACCCCCAGGACCCCCTGGCTGTGCTGGCCAGCAGTGGAGCAGTGGAAGCCTCAGGAGATGGGATTTTCCAGGTCCATGGAGAGGTTTATCAACCCCTGATAAACCTTTGTCCTGAGCAAATTTTGGGGGGACCCTGGAGGTTCAGATCCTTTGAGAAGGTTGGTGCCTCACTGTAAGGCAAAGAAAATAAACCTCCATCCCCTGAAGTTTAGCAGGCAAGAGGATAAATTCGGATTTAGGATAAAAATGGATGAGGATGGTGAAGCTGAATTCAGATTTAGGTTAAAAATGGATGAGGATGGTGAAGCTGAATTCAGATTTAGGTTAAAAATGGATGAGGATGGTGAAGCTGAATTCAGATTTAGGTTAAAAATGGATGAGGATGGTGAAGTTGAATTCAGATTTAGATTAAAAACAGATGAGAATGATGAACCTGAATTCCCATCTCCAACACGTGGGTGGAGCGCCACAAGAGAGGTGAGTGACACCCCCAGGACCCCCCCAGGGACCCCCCCAGGACCCCCTGTCTGTGCTGGCCAGCAGTGGAAGCCTCTGGAGATGGGATTTTCCAAGTCCATGGTTTATCACTCCTGGATGTGGCAGAGTGGCTTTGCAGGCAGGATTTGTCCTGAGCAAATTTGGGGAGACCCTGGAGGTTCAGTTCCACTGTAAGGGACAGAAAATAAACCTCCATCCCCTGAAGTTTAGCAAGCAAGAGGATAAATTCAGATTCAGGTTAAAAATGGATGAGGATGGTGAAGCTGAATTCAGATTTAGGTTAAAAATGGATGAGGATGGTGAAGCTGAATTCAGATTTAGGTTAAAAATGGATAGGAATGGTGAAGCTGAATTCAGATTTAGGTTAAAAATGGAATAGAATGCTGAAGCTGAATTCAGATTTAGGTTAAAAATGGACAAGAATTGTGAAGCTGAATTCAGATCTAGGTTAAAATTGGATGAAAATGGTGAAGCTGAATTCAGATTTAGGTTAAAAATGGAATAGAATGGTGAAGCTGTATTCAGATTTAGGTTAAAAATGGATAGGAATGGTGAAGCTGAATTCAGATTCAGGTTAAAAATGGAATAGAATGCTGAAGCTGACTTCAGTTTTAGGTTAAAAATGGATGAAAATGGTGAAGCTAAATTCAGATTCAGGTTAAAAATGGAATAGAATGCTGAAGCTGACTTCAGTTTTAGGTTAAAAATGGATAGGAATGCTGAAGCTGAATTCAGATTTAGGTTAAAAACGGACAAGAATTGCGAAGCTGAATTCAGATTTAGGTTAAAAACGGACAAGAATTGCGAAGCTGAATTCAGATTTAGGTTAAAAATAGATAGGAATGGTGAAGCTGAGCTCCCATGTCCAGCACAGCTTTCTGTGGGACACGGTGTTGCCTCCAGCTGACCCCACTGTCCCCCCTGCAGAGTCCCCCACTTTCCACGCCGTGGAGCCCTACACAGCCTCGGAGCTGGTGTCCCTGGCCCTGCCCGACATCATCCGTGACTACCACATGAGCCTGGAGGAGAAGAATCCAGAAAACCCCCTCAAGTTCCTGTACCCCAAAACCCCCCGGGACGAGGCTTTCGGGCCCTTCTACAGCCAGAGGCTGGAGGGTATGGCCTGGCACGGCCTGGCACGGCCTGGCACAGCTTGGCACGGCCTGGCACGGCCTGGCACGGCTTGGGACTGAGCCAGGGCAGCACCTGCCACCCCGCTGACGCCTCTGTTTGTCCCCAGGGAGCCTGAGCGAGTCCCAGAAATACCTGAACCGGCGCCTCATCCGCGTGTCCTCCAGGTGAGGGGCTGTGGGGACAGCTCTGTGAGCCTGTGGGGTCCCCTGGCCCCAATCCCTGACCCCTGACCCCAATCCCCATCCCTGACCCCAATCCCCACCCCTGACCCCAGTCCCCACCCCTGACCCCGCTGTCCCCCCCTCCAGGCCCCCCAGCAAGCAGCAGACAGAGGAGGAGCTGGCGGTGGCCACGGAGAACCTGGAGACGCTGCAGCTGCAGCCCCGAGGGCAGGGGACACCTGGGACCCTGGGGACACCTCAGGGGGTGGCCACGAGCCCAGGGACACTGCAGGTGGTCGCCATGAGCCCAGGGACACTACAGGTCACCCCTGGGAGCTTGGGGACACCTCAGGTGATGGCCACTAGCCCAGGGACACTGCAGGTGGTGGCCATGAGCCCGGGGATACCACAGGTCACCCCTGGAAATTTGGGGACCCCTCAGGGGGTGGCCAGTAGGCTGGGGACACCACAGGTGGTGGCCACAAGCCCAGGGACACTACAGGTCACACCTGGGACCCTGGGGACACCACAGGTGGTGGCCACGAGCCCACGGACCCTGCAGCCCATGGGTTTGGGGACACTGCAACCACAGCCTCAAAGCCTGGAGCCACCACAGGTGACATCAGCGGTCCCCGACATGCAGGGGACACTGCAGGTGACACCAGGGGCTGTGGGGACCGTGCAGGTGCTGCCTGGGGGGCTGCAGATGCTGCAGGTGTGCTCAGAGGACTTGGGGACACTGCAGGGGACAATGGGGACGCTGCAGGTGGGAGCTGTGGAGCCACCACGGGTCCCCGAGGAGCAGGGGACACTGCCAGCGGAGCTGAGGGACCTGGAGCTGCTGCCAGGGGGACAGGACATGCAGGAGCTGCTGCAGGGGAGCCGTGACGTGCAGGAGCTGCTGCTGCAGTCGCTGGAGGGGCTGGAGGCGGCCCCGGGGACCCTGGGGACACTGGGGACACTGGAAGTGGCCGAGCTGATGCCGGATGTGGTGGCAACCTTGGAGGAGAGCTTCCAGCTGAGCCCCGGTGAGTGTCGGGGCTGGGGCGGGGACAGAGGTGTCACCTGGGCACTGAGGTGTCTCCTGGGCACTGCCCTCTCCCCCTGGGCACTGAGCTGTCCCCTGGGCACAGAGGTGTCCCCTGGGCACAGAGGTGTCACCTGAGCACTGAGGTGTCACCTGGGCACAGGGGTGTCACCTGGGCACTGAGGTGTCACCTGGGCACGGCCCTGTCCCTTTGGCACTGCCCTGTCCCCCTGGGCACTCATCTGTCCCCTGGGCACAGAGGTGTCCCCAAGTCACCGAGCTGTCCCCCAGGTCACCGAGCTGTCCCCGGGCACTGCCCTGTCCCCCTGGGCACAGAGCTGTCCCCGTGTCACCGAGCTGTCCCCGGGCACTGCCCTGTCCCCCTGGGCACAGAGCTGTCCCCGTGTCACCGAGCTGTCCCCGGGCACTGCCCTGTCCCCTCCGCAGGCAGCGCTGCTCTCCTGGACCAGCGCGATCCGTTCCTGCCGCAGCCCGAGGACTCGGCCGTGCCCTCGGTGCCCTCGCTCTTCACCGACTTCCCCCCGCTGCACATCGACGCCAGCGACTTCCAGTGACCCCTGCCCGGCCCCTTCGCAGGGACCCCTGCCCAGCTCCTTCCCTTCCAGTGACCCCTGCCCGGCCCCTTCGCAGGGACCCCTCCCCAGCTCCTTCCTTTCCAGTGACCCTTTCTGGGGACCCCTCCTTGGTCCCTTCCCTCCCCAGCCCCTTCCCTTCTGGGGACCCCTCCCCGGTCCTTTCCGTTCCAGGGACCCCTTCTGGGGACCCCTCCTCGGTCTCTTCCCTCCAAGAGACCCCTCCCCGGTCCCTTTCGTTCCAGGGACCCCTCCTTGGTCCCTTCCCTCCCCAGTCCCTTTGGTTCCAGGGATCTTTTCCCGGTCCCTTCTCTCCCAGGGACCCGTCCTCGGTCGCTTCCCTCCTAGAGACCCCCTCCCCGGTCCCTTCCTGGGACCCCTCCCCTTTCCCTCCGCTCCCAGAGCCCCCTCCCCAGCCAATCCCTGTAAATAACCCCCTCCCCACCCCCCT
This sequence comes from Montifringilla adamsi, assembly GCA_017590115.1. Taxonomy (NCBI): domain Eukaryota; kingdom Metazoa; phylum Chordata; class Aves; order Passeriformes; family Passeridae; genus Montifringilla; species Montifringilla adamsi. The sequence continues at coordinate 38,599 of JAGGNK010008682.1, forward strand.
CTCACTCAGCCGCCGCTCTCCCATCTCCGCGGGAGCTTTATTAGAAACTCATAAATACCCGATTTAAATAAAAGCCACGTCTCGCGCCATAAATAACCCCCGGGGGAGGGGCAATAAATAAGGGGGGCGGTGTCGGGGGGCGGTGTCGGGGGTCTCAGCGGGCGCTGTGGTTGAAGACGCGGCCGATGAGGGCGGCGAAGGAGCGGAGCCGGTTCAGGGCCCGGTGCCGCTGCACGGGCTGCTCCCAGAGCAGGGTGGGCGCCAGGAGGGGTCGGGGGGCTCGACCGTGCCCGTCCTGAGGGGACACAGGGGTCAGCGGGGGGCTGAGGGGTGGCCGTGTGCCCGCTGGGGGTCACCCCCGGGGGAGGTTTGGGGACACTGAGGGACAGTGAGGGACAGAAAAGGGCACCGAGGGACCCACTGGGGGACATTTGGGGACAGTGAGGGACATTGAGGGACAGCAAAGGGCACCGAGGGACCCACTGGGGGACATTTGGGGACAGTGAGGGTCATTGAGGGACACTGAGGGACGTTTGGGGACACTGAGGGTCATTGAGGGACATTTGGGACGCTGGGGGGACACTGATTTGGGGACAGTGAGGGTCATTGAGGGACATTTGGGACGCTGGGACAGCAGAGGGCACTGAGGAACCCACTGGGGGACATCTGGGGACAGTGAGGGTCACCAAAGGACACTGAGGGGGCACCATGGGACACTGAGGGACCCTCAGGGACACTGGGGGACATTCGGGACACCTAGAGACACCAGGGGACACTGAGGGACATTGAAGGACAGTGTGGCACACTTAGGGACACCGAGGGACCCTCAGGGACACTGGGGGACATTTGGGGACACCGAGGGACACCAGCGGACACTGAGGGACCTTCAGGGACACTGGGGGACATTTGGGAACACTGAGGGACACCCAGGGTCACCGAGGGATAATGAGGGACACTGAGGGACATTGAGGGACACCAGAGGACACTGAGGGACCCTCAGGGACACTGAGGGACATCAGGGGACACCGAGGGACACTGAGGAACACTGAGGGACACCGAGGGACAATGAGGGACCCTCAGGGACACCGGGGGACAGGCTGGGACACTGAGGGGACACTGAGAGATACCAAAGCACACTGAGGGACACCGGGGGACATGGGGGGACACTGAGGGACAGGATGGGACACTGAGGGGACACTGAGAGATACCAAAGGACACTGAAGGACACTGGGGGACACCGGAGGACATGGGGGGACACTGAGGGACCCTGAGGGACCCCATGGGACACTGAGGGACAGGATGGGACACTGAGGGGACACTGAGAGATACCAAAGGACACTGAGGGTCACCGAGGGACACTGAGGGTCACCGAGGGACACTGAGGGACAGCGGGGGACACGGAGGGACACTGAAGGACACTGAGGGACAGCGGGGGACACGCCGGGCGCCCCGGGGCTCACCGGGACGTGGCGCAGCAGCCGCTCCACGGCGCTCTGCAGCTGCGGCTGCGGCTGCTCGCGGAAGATGTCGGAGCCCAGCAGGTCCCGGTAGTGCTGCAGGGCCTGCCGGACCCGCTGCAGGCAGCGCTGCGGGGACCGGGGGTGACATGGGGCTCCGGGAGCCCCCCGGGACCCCCGCGACCCCCAGGACCCCAGAAGGTATCCCCGGGACCCCTCTGGGAACTCCAAATGCATCCTTGGGACCCCCGGGACCCCCAGACATCCCCAGGACCCTCGAGGGCATCTCCAGGGCCCCCAAGTTCATTTTCAGCATCCTTGGGACCCCCAAGTGCATCCCCAGGACCCCCAGAATCCCTGAGACCCCTCTGGGAGCTCCAAACATGTTCCTGGGACCCCCAAACATCCCCAGGACCCCCAAGTGCATCCCCCAGCATTCCTGTGACCCCTCAGACATCCCCAGGACCCCCAGAATCCCTGAGACCCCTCTGGCACCTCCAAACGCATCCTCAGCATCCCTGGGACCCCCAGAGAGCCTCAGGACCCCCCAAGCAAACCCCAGAGTATCCCCTGGGACCCCTCTGGGACCCTCAGGTTCATACTCAGCCTTTCTGGGACCCCCTGGCACCCCCGGGACCCCCGAGTGCCTCCCCAGGATCCCCAGCACCCCCGGGACCCCTCTGGGACCCCCCCAGCTTCATCTTCAGCATCCCTGGGACCCCCTGGCACCCCCGGGACCCCCGAGTGCCTCCCCAGGATCCCCAGCACCCCCGGGACCCCTCTGGGACCCCCCCAGCTTCATCTTCAGCATCCCTGGGACCCCCTGGCACCCCCGGGACCCCCGAGTGCCTCCCCAGGATCCCCAGCACCCCCGGGACCCCTCTGGGACCCCCCCAGCTTCATCTTCAGCATCCCTGGGACCCCCTGGCACCCCCGGGACCCCCGAGTGCCTCCCCAGGATCCCCAGCACCCCCGGGACCCCTCTGGGACCCCCCCAGCTTCATCTTCAGCATCCCTGGGACCCCCTGGCACCCCCGGGACCCCCGAGTGCCTCCCCAGGATCCCCAGCACCCCCGGGACCCCTCTGGGACCCCCCCAGCTTCATCTTCAGCATCCCTGGGACCCCCTGGCACCCCCGGGACCCCCGAGTGCCTCCCCAGGATCCCCAGCACCCCCGGGACCCCTCTGGGACCCCCCCAGCTTCATCTTCAGCATCCCTCCTCTGGGACCCCCAGCTTCATCCTCAGCCCCCCTGCCCCCCCCCCCAAGCCCCGCAGCCCCCCGGTTCCCCGGTACCGTGTGGTTGCTCTCCAGGCTCGGGGGGTCGCAGGCGTCGCTGCAGCGGATCCGGGGGGGCCAATTTTGGGGTTCGTCCTCCAGCAGCTGCAGCCCCTCCTGGAGCAGCGATCGGGGCCGTGCCCGCGTGTCCGGTACCGCCGGGGGGACACCGGACACCCCCGGGACACTGAACCCCGCCGGTCGGACACCGAGCACCCCCGGTCCCACCCCCGCCGCGATGCCCCCGCATCTCCCGGTTGCTTCCCGAGTCCCCGGTGCCCCCAGCGGAGCCCCCCGGTGCTTCCCGAGCTTCTCGGTACCCCTAGCCGAGCTCCCGGCGCTTCCCGCTACCCCCGGTACCCCCGGCGGAGCCCCCCGGTTCTTCCCCAGCCTCCCGGTGTCCCCGGCAGAGCCCCTCGGTGTTCTGGCTGAGCCCCCGGTGTTTCTCGAGCCCTCCGGTGCTTCCCGAACCTCCCGATGCTTCTCCAGCCCCCCGGTGCTCCCAGCCGAGCCCCCGGTACTCCAGCTGAGCCCTCCGGTGCTTCCCGAGGACACCGGTGCTTCCCGAGCCCCCCGGTACTTCCCGAGAATCCCGGTACCCCGGTTGAGCTCCCGGTGCCCCTGACCGAGACCCCCGGTGCTTCCCGAGCTCCCCGGATGAGCTCCCGGTGCCTCCGCCGAGTCCCCGCTCCCCCTGGCCGAGCCCCCGGTACTCTGGCTGAGACTCCCGGTGCTTCCCGAGCCTCCCGGTGCTTCCCGAGCTTCCCGGTGCTTCCCGAGCTTCCCGATGTTTCTCCAGCCCCCCGGTGCACCCGGCCGAGCCCCCCGGTACTCCGGCTGAGCCCCCCAGTGCTTCCCGAGCCCCCCGGTGCTCCTCGAGCCTCCCGGTGCCTCCCGAGAACCCCGGTACCCCGGCTGAGCTCCCGGTGGCCCCGGCCGAGTCCCCGGTGGCCCCGGCCGAGTCCCCGGTGCCTCCCGAATCCCCCGGTGTTCCCCGAGCCTCCCGATGCTCCTCGAGCCCCCCGGTGCACCCGGCCGAGCCCCCCGGTACTTCCTGAGCCCCCCGGTACTTCCCGAGCCCCCCGGTGCCTCCCGAGCCCCCCGCACTCACCAGCACCGGGTGCGGTTCCCGGATCGCCGCCAGCAGCCGCGACAGCTCCCGGGACAAGACCCTGCAGGCGGCCCAGTCCGGCGGGCGGAGCGGGCCCGGTGCCGGTGCCGGTGCCGGTGCCGGTGCCGCGGGAGGCGGCGGCAGCAGAGCGAGGAGCAGGCAGAGGCAGAGGCGGCGGAGCGGAGCCATCGCTGCTCGGTCTGTGCCGCCACCGGCGCCGCCACCGGGCTCTTATGGGGCGGCGGCGGCAGGTGGGGAATCCCGGGGCAGGTGCTCCCGCCCCGCCGAAAGCAGAACCGATACCGGGCCGGGGTCCCCGGGCTGCGCCCCGCCGCACCGGGACGGGACGGGACGGGCAGGAAAACCCGGGGCAGTTCCTGGCGGCGGCTCCGGCACCGGCACCGACACCGACACCGGTACCGGCACCGGCAACGGGGCGGCACCGGCACCGACACCGACACCGGCACCGGCACCGGCGCCAGCACCGGCACCGACACTGACACCGGCACCGACAGCGGGGCAGTCTCTCGGTTCACAAACTTCCCCGGTGCCGCCGTGTCCGAGCCGGTGCCCCCGGTTGTCCCCGGTTGTCCCGGGCTGTCCCGGGTCGGAGCGGGCCGTGCTGCCGCAATCTCGGCGGCTCCGGCGCTTCCCGCTCCGCCCGCCGGGGCTGCCCCCGGTTTTCCCCCGCACCGGGGATGGGCCGGGCACGGGGGGAGCGGGCGGGGACACGGCGGGGACACTTGGGGACAGCGGGGATGGGGACAGGGGGGGACACTGAGGGACACCAGGGGACACTGGGGGACAATTGAGACACCGAGGGATAGGGTGGGACATCGAGGGACACTGCGGGACAGTGTGGGACAACGTGGGACAATGAGGAATAAGGGACACCGGGGGACACCGAGGGACATTTGGGATACCGGGGGACACTGAGAGACACCGAGAGACACCAAAGGACACTGGTGGACACTGAGGGACATTTAGGACACTGAGGAACACCAGAGAACACTGAGGAATGCTGGGGGACATTTGGGACACTGTGTCCCGCACGGACACAGAGGGACACTGAGGGACAGGGTGGGACACCAAGGGATGTTAAGGGACATTTGGGACATTGAGGGACACTGAAGGACCCCATGGGGCACTGGGGACACTGGGGAACATTGAGGGACATTTGGGACACTGTGGGACAATGGGGGACACCAGTGGACACGGTGAGATACCAAGGGACAGAGTGGGACACTGGAACATTTGGGGACATTTGGGAACATTTGGGGACACCTTGGGATGACGTGAGGTGCCAGGGAACCCCGTGGGACACTGTGGGATACCAGAGGACAGCGGGGAACATTTGGGGACACTTTGGAGACCCCAAAGGGTGCCAGGGGACAGAGTGGGACACTGGGACACTTGGGGACACTTGGGGGACATTTGGGGACACTTTGGAGACCCCAAGGGGTGCCAGGGGACAGCGCGGGACACTGGGACACTTGGGGACACTTGGGGACACTTGGGGGATATTTGGGGACACTTTGCGATGCCATAGGGTGCCAGGGGACCTGGTGGGACCCCAGGGGACATTGTGGGACCCCCGTGCACGCTATGTAGGAACGCCAAGGAACACCGCGGGACACGTGGGGACACCTGGGGACCCCGAGGGGTGCCAGACACCCGCGGGCACCGCGGGACGCCCCGCGCTGCTCCGTGACACGCCGTAGGCTCACGTAGGTGACCGGGGACGCTGCATGACACCCGTGGGACCCCACAGGCCGCAGCCGCCTCACGGCTGGGCAGCGCCCGGGGCTCCGAGAGGCCCCCGATAGTCCCGGGGCTCCCCCCGGGGCTCCCCCGCCGCGAACCAGCGGATTGCAGCCTTTTTGTCCCGTGCGGCGCCCTGTCCCGCCGCTCCGCTTAGTCCCGCCTCCTTCGAGCGCTGATTGGTCGCCTCCCAGTGCTCTGCCCTGGCATTGGTCGGCGGCGCGGGGCGGGCCCGGTGTACCGGGCAGGGGGCGCGGTTGCCGTAGCGACGGCGGGAGCGGCCCCGGCCCCGGCCCGGCCGCGGCGGCGCAGCGGGACGAGCCCGGGTGCGCGGCCCCGGCGCGGCTCTGCCCGCGGAGGCTCGGTAAGAGCGCGCGCGGCGGGGTGGCGGTGGCGGCTCCGGTGCTCGTTGAGAGCGGCCGCTCGGGCCGGGCCCCCCGTGCCCCGCCCGGGACTGCGGCCGCTGATACCGGCGGTGCTAGGCGCGTTCGGTGTGGGCTGGCGGTGATAAAGGCGGCGGGTGCGGACCTGGCCCGGAGCCCCGGGGGTGGCGCGGGGCGGGGCCCGGTTTGGCTCCCCGGTGCCTTGGGACACTGCCCGGTGCCTTGGGACACGGCCCGCTTCCTCTGGAGGTTGTTCCGTGCCCTGGGACCACTGCCCGGTATCCCCGGGAGGCTGCCTGGCATCTTGGGCTGCTGCCCGGTTAGCCCGGATGCTGCCCGGTGCTCAGGGACAGTTCCCGGTGCTCAGGGACAGTGCCCGGTGCTCAGAGACACTGGTCTCAAGTGCCCGGTACGCTGGGACCCCTGCCCGGTGTGCTGGGACCCCTGCCCCGTGCTCAAGGACCCCTGCCCGGTACCCAGGGGCAGTGCCCGGTACCCAGGGAATGTGCCCGGTGCTCCCGTTAATCCTGGCTGCCGTTCCTGCCCCTCACCCCCGCTGATTCCCGCTCCCGTTCCTGCCCCTCATTCCCGTTCCTGCCTCCTCGGTGATTCCCGCTGCCGTTCCCGTCCCTCAGCCCCGTTCCTGCCCCTCA
>JAGGNK010008682.1:45505-73580 GCA_017590115.1 Montifringilla adamsi
GCCCCTCACTCCCGGTGACTCCCACCCCCGTTCCTGCCCCTCACTCCCGGTGATTCCCGCTCCCGTTCCCCTCCCACCCCCGCCTCCCGCCCCGCTCCCGTCCCCGCTCCACCGCTCCGGTTCCTCTCCCCCCTCCAGGACCCACCATGAACTTCGAGGGGCTGAACCCCTCCCTGGCCGAGTTCGCTGCTCCGCTGCACGCCGCGCTGGAGCCGGTGCTGGACCCTCACCTGAACCCCAGCCTGGTGGAGCTGGACCCCGAGGGGGTGGCCCTGGAGGGGCTCCCGGTGCCCGACGCTGTGCCCCTGATGGAGGGCATCTACAGCGAGCTGCACACGGCCGTCTCCGAGGTCGGCGTGCCCGCCGCCGTGGCCCACTTCGACCTGCACGAGGAGATGCTGTGGGTCGGCAACCACGGGGTGCGTGGGGAGCTCTGGAGAGGTTCTGGAAAGGTTTTGGAAGGTTCTGGAGGGGTTTTGGGGAGATCTAAGGAGGTCTTGGGAAGCTCTGGAGGGGTTTTGGAGGCTCTGGAGAGGTTTTGGGAGGTTCTGGAGGGGTTTTGGGGAGATCTAAGGAGGTCTTGGGGAGCTCTGGAGGGGTTTTGGGAGGTTCTGGAGAGGTTTTGGGGAGCTCTGGAGGGGTTTTGGAAGGTTCTGGGGAGGTTTTGGGGAGCTCTGGAGAGGTTTTGGGAGGTTCTGGGGAGGTTTTGGGAGGATCTGGAGAGGTTTTGGGGAGCTCTGGAGAGGTATTAAGAAGGTCTGGATATGTTTTGGGGAGTTCTGGGGAGGTTCTGGAAGGGTTTTGGAAGCTCTGGAGAGGTTTTGGGAAAGCTCTGGGAAGCTCTGGAGAGGTTTTGGGAGGTTCTGGAGAGGTTTTGGAAGCTCTGGAGATGTTTTGGGAAGGTTTTGAGGAGGTTCTGGGGAGGTTTTGGGGTGATCTAAGGAGGTCTTGGGAAGCTCTGGAGAGGTTCTGGGAGGTTCTGGAGAGGTTTGGGGAGGTTCTGGGAAGGTTTTGGGGAGCTCTGGGGAGGTATTGAAAGCTCTGGAGAGGTTTTGGGAGGTTCTGGGGAGGTTCTGTGAAGGTTTTGGGAGGTTCTGGGGAGGTTTTGGGAAGGTTTTGGGAGCTCTGGAGAGGTTTTGGGGAGCTTTGGGGAAGTTTGAGAAGATCTCGGAAGGTTTTGAGGAGGTTCTGGGGAGCTCTGGAGAGGTTTTGGGATGTTTTGGGGAGGTTTTGGGATGATCTGGGAAGGTTTTGGAAGCTCTGGAGAGGTTTTGAAGAGGTCTGGGGAAGTTTGGGGAGCTCTGGAGAGGTTTTGGGAAGGTTTTGGAAGCTCTGGAGAGGTTTTGGGGAGGTTCTGGAGAGGTTTGAGGAGGTTTTAGAAAGCTCTGGAGAGGTTTTGGGGAGCTCTGGAGAGGTTTGAGGAGGTTTTAGGAAGCTCTGGAGAGGTTTTGGAAAGCTCTGGGAAGCTCTAGAGAGGTTTTGGAAGCTCTGGAGAGGTTTTGGGAGGTTCTGGAGAGATTTTAGGAAGCTCTGGAGAGGTTTTGAGGAGAATTTGGGAAGATCTGGAGAGCTTTTAGGGAGCTCTGGAGGTTCTGCGAGGTTCTGGAAAGGTTTTGGGAAGCTCTGGGGAGGTTTGGGAAGCTCTGGAGAGGTTTTGGGAAGCTCTGGGAAGGTTTTGGGGTTTGATGGAGTCATGGAAAAACTCATCCAGCGATGCCTGGAGAGGTTCCCTAGAACAGAGGCTAGCCAGAGCTGAATAAAGAAAATTATTTATTGAAAGGAAATTATTTATTGAAAAACCTTCAAAGGTGCACCTTGGGCAGAGCAGGAGCTCAGAGAACCTACACCCAGGTGGGAAGAAAACCCATGAGGTTTTCAGCCAGATAAAAGTTTGGCTTATTTGCATGTCAGACTTTAATTGTCCAATTACAGCTTCAGGTAATTCAATCACATTGCCCCAGTTTGCTCCCCACAATTCACTTTTTGTTTGCATTTTTCAGGGCCTGAGACAGTCAGATGTCCTTGAGTTTCAGGCTGAGAGAGGAATTGTTTTGTCTGACTAAAAAAAGCAGCTGACAGGATGTGGGGTTTTAGAGTTACACCCTAAAGCAGTCATTGATCTGGAAATTAAAAAAACTCAAATTCATTTTGAGTTAAAACTCCAAATTAACATCACCTGTTCCATGGCCTCCCACCAGCCCAGGTTGTTCCATCCCACCTGGCCAGGTTGTGGGGTTATGGGGTTATGGGTTATGGGGTTAATGGGTTATAGGAAAACCCCCACAACCTGGAAAAGCCTAACCCATAACCTGAGCTTATGGGTTATGGCATTAATGGGGTTATGGGTTACGGGGTTAATGGGGCTATGGGGTTATGGGTTATAGAAAAACCCCCATAACCTGGACAACTCTAACCCATAATCTGGGGTTATGGAGTTAATAGGGTTGTGGAGTTAGGGGGGTTATGGGGTAATGGGTTATGGGAAAAGCCCCATAACCTGGAAAAGCCTATCCCATAATCTGAAGTTATGGGGTTAATGGGGTTATGGGGTAATGGATTATGGGAAAACCCCCATAACCTGGAAAAGCCTATCCCATAATCTGAAGTTATGGGGTTAATGGGGTTATGGGGTAATGGGTTATGGGGTAATGGGTTATGGGAAAACCCCCATAACCTGGATCTGGCAGAGGACGAGGTGACACTCGGCTGTGTCACACCCACTGGGACATGGGTTTGTGACACCTCTGTCCCCTCTCCTTTCAGGGCAGAGGGGACATACTGGGATTTTTTATTTGTGTCTGCATCCAGGGGAAAGCCTGAGCTGCCTGCCCTGGCTTGGAGCACCCAGGAGTGCCAGGAATGCCCCCGTAACCTGGAAAATCCGGGATTTTGCAGAGGACAAAGTGACACTCAGCTGTGTCACACCCACTGGGACATGGGCTTGTGACATCCCTGTCCCCTCTGCTTTCAGGGCTTCGGGGCCATGTTGGGAGTTTTTATTTATCCAGGGGAAAGCCTGAGCTGCCTGCCCTGGCTTGGAGCACCCAGGAGTGCCAGGAATGCCCCCGTAACCTGGAAAATCCGGGATTTTGCAGAGGACAAAGTGACACTCAGCTGTGTCACACCCACCAGGACATGGAGTTGTGACATCCCTGTCCCACATCCCTGTCCCCTCTCCTTTCAGGGCCATGCCACCTCCTTCTTCGGGCCCACGCTGGAGCGCTACTCCTCCTTCCAGGTGAACAGCAGCGATGACATCCGCCAGATCCAGAGCCTGGAGAACGGCGTCCTCTTCCTCACCAAAACCAACCTCAAGTACCTGTCCCGGGGAGGCCTCATCATTTTTGACTACCTGTGAGTGCTCCTGGCCCCTCCAGCCCCTCCCTGCTCCCTCCAGGGGCTGGGCAGGGTGTCAGGGGTCTCTGGGGTGCCAGGGGTCTCTGGAGTCTCAGGGGTGTCAGGGGTCTCAGGGATTTCAGGGGTCTCAGGGGTGCCTGCTCTCATCCCTGCTCATCTGTGTCCATTCCTGCTCTTCTCTGCCCATCCCTGCTCCCATCCCTGCCCATCCCTGCGCATCCCTGCTCATCCCTCTCTTCCCTGTTCATCCCTGCTCATCTCTGCTCGCTTCCCTGTCCTTCCCTGCTCTTCCCTGTCCATCCCTGCTCCCATTCCTGCTCGTCCCTGTCCATCCCTGCCCATCCCTGCTCTTTGCTGATCCCTGCTCTCCCCACCTCTCTCCCAGTACACCGTGGAGGTGCCCGGCATCACCATCATGAGGCAATCCAACCGCTTCTTCTTCTGCGGCCACACCTCGGGCAAGGTAACCCCATTGAAGTGAGGGAAATCCCAGGATGTGAGCTCTTCCCACACCTCCAGAGGCTGGGTGACCACAACAGGACATCCTCTCACAGGTGTCCCTGCGTGACCTGCGCACCTTCGTGGTGGAGCACGAGTTTGACGCCCACTCCGGGAGCCTGTCGGACTTTGACGTGCACGGCAACCTGCTGGTGACCTGTGGCTTCTCCAGCCGCATGAATGGCCTGGCCTGTGACCGCTTCCTCAAGGTCTACGACCTGAGAATGATGAGGGCCACCACCCCCCTGCAGGTCCACATCGACCCCTTCTTCCTGCGCTTCATCCCCACCTACACCTCGCGCCTCGCCATCATCTCCCAGACAGGTGCGGTCACGCTGTGGGTGACACTTTTATCAAGATTTAAAAATTCTCTGCAGTTCCATTTCCCTCATGTGGGGATGGTCATGGTGTCCTCAGGTTCAGGGTTGGGTCTTGTGGGATTCAGGCTGGAGCAGAGGAGGATGAGGGGAGAGCTCACAGATTCCTCGCTTTGCTCTCTGGGGTGGTGACAGGACCCAAGGGAATGGCTGGAGTTGTTTAGGTGGGATTTTGGGAAAAGGTTCTTCCTCCAGAGGGTGGTTGGGCACTGAACAGGCTCTTGGTCATGGTCCCAAGGCTGCCAGAGCTCCAGAAGTGTTTGGACAATGCTCTCAGGCACAGGGTGGGATTTTGGAGTGTCCTCTGCAAGGTCAGGACTTGGATTTCCATCCTTGTGGGTCTCTTGCAGCTCAGGTTATTCCATCATTCCAGAGACCAGAGAGTGTTTGGACAATGCTCTCAAGTCCTTAACCTTCTCAGGTGTTGGGATTTGGGGATTTGAGAAATTTTTGGGGTTGTCCTGTATAACGACAGGAGTTGGACTCGATGATCCTTGTGAGTTCCTTTCAGCTCAGGATTTTCCACAATTCCAGAGACCAGAGAGTGCTTGGACAATGCTCTCAGGTGTTGGGATTTGGGGACTGGAGAAGTTTTGGGCTTGTCCTACACAGGACCAGGAGCTGGACTTTGATCCTTGTGGCTCCCTACCCACTCAGGACACTCCACAATGCTCATCATCCAAGTGCTGCTATCCCACATCCACCCCCTTCCAGCGGCGTGCCTGACTCCCACCCACTCCTACTACCACATTTCCCCATTTTCATTGCCCCATTTGCCCCCCCAGGCCAGTGTCAGTTCTGCGAGCCCACCGGGCTGGCCAACCCCGCCGACATCTTCCACGTCAACACCGTGGGGCCGCTCATCATGACCTTCGACGTGTCGGCCAGCAAGCAGGCGCTGGCCTTCGGCGACTCCGAGGGCTGCGTCCACCTGTGGGCCGACTCCCCAGAGGTCACTTTCAACGCCTACTCCCGTGAGACTGATTTTGCCCTGCCCTGCATGGTGGACACGCTGCCACACCTGGATTGGAACCAGGACCTGGTGCCTCTGTCGCTGATCCCGGTGCCGCTGACCAGCGACGCGCTGCTCTCCGACTGGCCGGCCGCCAACTCCGCGCCGGCGCCGCGGTAATTCCCAAATTCCCACTAAAAGGACACAGGAAAGGGATTCTGGCAGAGTTCTTCTCTTTCCTCATGCCTGGAGTGGCTGGCTAGAGCAGAGGATGTAGGTTTTTATTGAAGGCCTTCAAAAGGTGCGCCTTGGGTAGTTAAAGTCTCCCAGAGGTTACACCGAGATGTTGGTCGTGAGTTTTTCACGCTTTTATAAGTCTGGTGTATTTACATAACAGGGGTTAATCCTCCAATTACAGCCTCAGGTAATGGAGTTACTCACTCCAATTACAGCCTCAGGTAATGGAGTTATTCACTCCAAGTTTGCCCCCCTAAATTCACTGCTGTTTACATCTCTAGCAGCTTGAGTCAGGTGTCCTTGAGTTTCAGAGAGGAATTGTTTTATTTAAATAAAATGGGAGAACAGCAGCTGACAGGCTGTGGAGTTGTAGAGTTATACCATAAAGCAGTACAGGATCTGAAAAATATAAAAGCTGAATCCTAAGGCATCATTCCTGCTTACCTGTGAAACACCAGATGAGTTTCCTGCAGTGGAGATTTGGGACATGGTCCAACCTCCCTTCCTGCCACTCGCAGTGGGATCCTGCCTCTGCTCTGCCCATGTGGAATCTCCTTTTCCCTCTTCCTACCCCCAACACCCCCGTGCTCAGTGCTGCTACCCTGCCACATCCTTTATTGGGATGGAAAATGAATCTGGGGAGGGGGGAACGCTCAGGGTGGGTCCCTGAGCCCCCCCTGAGTGGGTGGGAGATGCTGCTCTGAGTCAGGGGGTATTTCCAGGCGAGCCCCCCCGGTGGATCCCGAGATCCTGCGCACCATGAAGAAGGTGGGGTTCATCGGCTATGCCCCAAACCCCAGGACCAAGCTCCGTAACCAGGTACCCACTGCCAGGAGGGGATTTTGGGAGGGTGGAGCTCTGCAGCCTGGGAGGGGATGGAGCTCTGTCTGCTGAGGGATCCCCAAGGTTTCAGGACAAAAGGTGGAATCCCATCCCATTCCCTTGGTGGAGTTTGGAGGTGGCAGATTCTCCTGAGCAGGGCAGGGGATGGAGTTTTCCCAGTTCCATCCCTCCGTGGCTCTGAGGGCAGGGAAGGTCTGAGCTGTTGGGAGGTTCATGGCACGTCCCTCAGCCTTGGGAAAACACTGCCCTGTGCTTTCCCACGGTGACAAATCCCTGCAAGCAGGAAGGTGTGGAGACCTCGTGCAGGTCCAGGGAGGGCCCCACTCTGCTCTGGTGGATCCCTTTGCTCGTTCAGGGAGGCAGGAAAGCCCGGGAGTTGCTTGTGGGGTTTCTCCCCACCTCAGGGTTCAGCTGCTCACCCCTTCTCTCTCCCTGCTCCAAGATTCCTTATAGGTTAAAGGAGATGGACAACGAGTTTGACAACTTCAGCCAAGTCCCCGAGTCCCCGATCGGGCGTGAGGAGGAGCCACATCTCTACAGGGTGGCCAAGAAGTACAGGAAGGTGGTGGCCTTGGGGGGCTGCTCTGGGGCACAGTGGGGAAAAGGCTCCATGGGGAGCACTAAGAGCACCACCAGGTGAGGTGTTTGTTTCACTTGTCACATCTCTGCTCAGGTCACCATCAAATACTCCAAGCTGGGGCTGGAGGATTTTGACTTCAAGCATTACAACAAGACGCTGTTTGCGGGGCTGGAGCCCCACATTCCCAACGCCTACTGCAACTGCATGATCCAGGTGGGAGCTGCCCCAGTCCCACCCAGACCCCCGTGGCCCCCCAGAGCTCCCCTGACTGCTGGCTCTCTCCCAGGTGCTCTATTTCCTGGAGCCAGTTCGCTGCCTGGTCCAGAACCACCTGTGCCAGAAGGAATTCTGCCTGGGCTGCGAGCTGGGCTTGCTCTTCCACATGCTGGACCTGTCCCGAGGAGACCCCTGCCAGGTCTGCGCTGGGCTGCGCTGCCCAGGGGATGGCAGAGGAACGGGAGTGGTGCTGAGCAGGCAGATGGAAACTCCTGTCACTTGACCTTGGTGACATTGCTCTTGCCCCGTGCCCAGGGAAGCAATTTTCTGCGGGCTTTCCGCACGATCCCGGAGGCGTCGGCGCTGGGCTTGATCCTGGCAGACTCAGATGAAGCCACGGGGAAGGTGAACCTGGGGAGGCTGATTCAGAGCTGGAACCGTTTCATCCTGACTCAGCTGCACCAGGAAACCCAGGAGCAGGAGGCACCCCAAGCCTACCGGGGGGCTGGCAGCAGGTGAGGCCCTGGCATGGGGATGGCACAGGGAATGAGCCAAGCTGGGGAAGGGGACTGGTCACCAGAGACCCCACCCATCCCTCAGGAAGTTTTATTGCCACTCATGCCTTGAGGGATCCATGGGAACTGCAGCTCTTCACATATTTGAACCCTGTCCTGAGCCTCTGCCCCCCTAAAACCTGTTTGGAGGCTTGAGGCTTTACAGAGGGGCTTGAAAGGTTGGGACTGCTCCCCGAAATCTGCTGGAATTTGGGAGCTGTGGGTCCTCAGCTTAGGGATCCCTGCTGATCCCAGTGCTGTTTTTCCAGCAGCTTTGGCTCCTCGGGGGACTCTGTGATCGGGCAGCTGTTCAGCTGTGAGATGGAGAACTGCAGCATGTGCCGCTGTGGGAAGGAGACTGTCCGTGTGTCCTCCACGCTGCTCTTCACCCTCTCCTACCCCGACAGCACCGGTAACAGCAGGGCCCAGCCCCCTCAGCTGGGTGGGGTTTGTTATCCAGGATTTTTCCAGCTGGAACACACCCACAGCCAGGAGCTGCCTCAGCTCCAGGAATGGGTTTCCAACCAGTCGAGCTTTTGGCTTCCAAAAGACACTTTTGGGGCTTGACCTTCTGGCTGGTGGTTGCGAGGAAAACCCCAGAGGTTTGGCTGAGCTCAGCTGGTCAAGGTTTGTGTGCTGGAGTGGTGACGTTATTCTCCTTTCTCCCTCCAGAAAAACCAGCCAAGGATTACGAGTTCGCCCAAATTTTAAAGCGTAGCATCTGCTTGGAGCAGAACACCCAAGCCTGGTGTGAGAACTGTGAGAAGTACCAGCCCACGGTGAGCCTGGCACGGGGGGACGGGCACGAGGGGCTGTGGGACACGGGCATGAAGGGGGCAGTTTCTCCCTGAGTCACCGGGGAACTCATCCTGAGCAGATGCCAGAGATTCGGTTCCTGGCCCGGCTGGCAGCCGTGGGGTATTTCCTGGGCTCTGTGAATTCCTCTCACAGGGGCAAGGATTCAGCAGGGAGAAACAACCCCCCAGGAGCTGCTGGAGCAGCTCTGGTGTCCTGGAAGTGCCCCCAGGACTGCAGCCAGGCAGGGGAGGAAGCACTGCAGGCCAAGGCGGTGGCAGATGTCCCAAACCCCACTCAGATGTTCCAAATCCTGCTCAAAGCCTCTCCAGGACTCTCATTCCCACCTCTCCCTCTCCCTGCAGGTGCAGACCAGGAACATCCGCTGCCTGCCAGACGTGCTGGTCATTAACTGTGAGGTGAACAGCTCCAAGGAGGCAGATTTCTGGAAGACACAGGCTGAGGTGGGGGAGACACTCCGGGGCCGGTTGTCCCGGCACGCGGGGGTTGCGGTGCCCGGCCCCGCCGAGGTTTTCACTCTGCTCTCGCTGTCTCTGGCCTCTCTCCCTCCACCTGAGGACCTGGTGCCGTTGGGTCGTGCCTGGGGCATGGTCTGTGCCTTTGGAGTTGGAAAACACGAGATCTCCTGGCGTGGCAGAGCTGAAGGGACTGCAGGAGTGACTTTGTCCTTCCCCCACTCCCCCGAGAGCATCTTGGGACATTGGGTTTCCCTTGCTTTTTCCCTGTCACCAATTTTAGTATCCCTGTGTTTTCCCTGCTCCTGGCCTGGCTGTCACCCACGTGTCCCCAGGGCTGGCCTGTCACCGTGTGCTGACGCTTGCCTGTGTTTCGTTGCCAGTATTCCTTTCAGAAAGCCATGATGAAGAGAGGAGGCTTTGACATCACCAAAGGAAAGGAGATCTCTCTTGGAGACTGGTAGGTGACCATTCAGGAGGAATTTCTTCATGGAAAGAGTTTGGACATGCCCAGGGAGGTGGTGGAGTCACCATCCCTGGAGGTGGCCAAGGAATGAGTGGATGTGGCACTCTGGTCTGGGTGACAGGGTGGTCTGGGTGCCAGAGGTTGGACTTGATGGCCTTGGAAAGCTTTTCCAACCTCAAGGATTCTGGGATTCTGTTCCTGGGCTGGCACCTCTGAGCAGTCACCTCCTGGGTGATTCTCTGGGCTGTTTCTCATGTAAATAATGTTGATTTGATAACCTGCCTGTCTGAGGCTGCACCACATCCCCTTTGTCACCCACCTCGTGCCCCTTTTGTAACTGACAAAAGCCCCAAAACCACATTGGCTCAGCACTTCTCCCAGAGTTCTGCTCCAGGCAGCTCCAGCTTCCTACAGAAATTTCAGGAATCAGCTGGGCAACGGGTGGGTGGGAGTCCTGGCCGGGTGACATCTCCATCCAGCTCAGCTTTCCATGATTCCCCGTGCAGGAAGGATCTGGGGAACCCTGACACGGGGCATTCGTATCCTTCCGTGGAGGAACTGAAGAACATTTGGATCCCTCACGCCATCAAGATGAGGTTGACCAAGAGCAAAGAGCTCGACGTGAGCAACTGGAGCGAGACTGATGAGGTAAAGTGACAGAATCACCGTGGGTGAGGTGACAAAATCACTGTGGGTGAGGTGACAGAGTCACCGTGGGTGAAGTCACAGAATCGTCGTGGGTGAAGCGACAGAGGCACGTGGGGCTGTGGGAGCAGAGCTGCCTCAGAACCACTTTCTGCTGAGAGATGATGAGGAGATAACTCAGGGGAGCACGGAAATATCTGGGCTGGTGGTTTGGGGGCTTGGACATTCCCGGTTCCTCCCACAGCTGAGCCCAACAGACGACCCCGAGTCCGTGTACATCTACGACCTCATGGCCACCGTTGTCCACATCCTGGATTCCCGCACGGGGGGCAGCCTGGTGGGGCACATCAAGGTGGGAGAGACCTACCACCAGCGGAAGGAGGTGAGACCCTGCAGGACCCCCACGGTACCCACCAGCTCCTGGGAGCCCCCCCACCGAGGGGGATCTGTCATTCCTGGCTCTCTCAGCCAAGTGTGGAGGGTTTGGCTGAACGTGCCAAAAGCTGCTGGGGCCCCTCACGGGGAGGGAAGGGTTGAAGAAATCTTCTTCCCACACCCTCTCAGGCTGGTTCCTCTTGGCCACGGGCACGGTGCCAGCTTGTCCTTGTACTTCCAGGTAAGGGTAGGGACGTCATCTCCCTTCCCGAGGAAAGGGCTGGTCTGGGCAGTCCTGGTTTCTGCTGGAGATGCCCAAGGCAGGAGTTCCCAGAGTGTGTCAAGGCTCCATCCCTGTCTCTTATCTCTTGCATCTCCCTGGAGTTTTGCTCAGGAGCTGGGCAGAGCCTGGAGCCCGTCCAGCCCAATCCTTTCTCGTCCTCTGTCACCACCCAGGGCAGCAGGGATTTCCCCATGGTGTCCCAGGAAGGGCGGGGGTTCCCACATGGCATTGTCACACCCTCCTTTCCCTGGTAACTGGGCAGAGGAGTCACTGCTCTGGCCTGGGGGGGCCCCTAAGGCTGTGCCTTTCCCCCCCAGGGAGTCACACACCAGCAGTGGTACCTCTTCAACGACTTCCTCATCGAGCCCGTGGACAAGGTGAGCGCCGAAGTGACACCGTGGCCACCCCGTGGAGCCACCCTGACTGTCCCTGACCGTCCCCCCTCCCCTGCAGTGCGAGGCTGTGCAGTTTGACATGAGCTGGAAGGTGCCAGCCATCCTCTACTACGCCCGGAGGAACCTCAACGCCAAGTACAACCTCGTCAGTGAGTGCCCCCGGCGTGGAAGCGGCGGCGGGGCCGGCGCCGCCGCGGCACCGCTGAGCTCCTTCCCCTTTCCCTGCACAGTCAAGAACCCCATCGAGGCCAACGTGCTGCTGGCCGAGGCCTCGCTGGCCCGCAAGCAGCGCAAGTGCCACGCCACCTTCATCCCCCTCATGCTCAACGAGATGCCCCAGGCTGGAGACCTGGTGGGGCTGGATGCCGAGTTCGTCACGCTGAATGAGGTGGGGGAGTCCCCTCTGGCTGGGGACAAGGGGACAGGCATGGCCCCTCTGGGGTTGTTGGTCACCACGTGTCCCATCCTTGGTGGCAGGAGGAGGCTGAGCTGCGCAGTGATGGCACCAAGTCCACCATCAAGCCCAGCCAGATGTCGGTGGCCCGGATCACCTGCGTGCGTGGGCAGGGCCCCAACGAGGGTGTGCCCTTCATCGATGACTACATCTCTACCCAGGAACAGGTATGGGGGCCCACCTGGCCTCACGCAGCTCCCCAGGCCACCAGGAGGGACATGGGCCTGCTCTGCAGGTGACAGTGACCTCATCTGGGCACGTGTGTGTTCTCCATGGTGACCTCACTTGGACACCTCTGTGTTCTCCATGGTGACCTAATCTGGGCTCCTCTGTGTTCCCCATGGTGACCTCACCTGGGCTCCTGTGTATTCCCCATGGTGACCTCACCTGGGTACCTGTGTTCTCCATGGTGACCTCACCTGGGTACCTGTATTCTCCATGGTGACCTCACCTGGGCTCCTGTGTTCTCCACGGTGACCTCATTTGGGTACCTGTGTTCTCCATGGTGACCTCACCTGGGCTCCTGTGTTCTCCACGGTGACCTCATTTGGGTACCTCTGTCCTCCATGGTGACCATATCTGGACACCTGTGTGCTCCCCGTGGACAGCTGGGTGCACCCTATGGACACCTGGCTGCTCTCCAGGGACTCCTTTGTCCCCTTTGGTGACCTTACCTGGACTCCTGTGTTCTCCATGGTGACCTCACTTGGACACCCATCCAGCTGGGTGCTCTCCCTGGACACCTGATGTTCTCCATGGACACCTAGGTGCTGACCATGACCTCCTGGGTGCTCTCCATGGACGCCTGGGTGCTCTCCATGGATACCTGGGTGCTCTCCATGGCCTCCTGGGTGTTCCCCTGTGTCCTCTGTGGTGACCTCACCTGGACTCCCATGTCCTCCATGGTCACCTGGGGCTGTTGTCCTACACCACCAGCCCCCTCCCCAGGGTGCTGAGAGGGGAACTGGGGAGGGGGCAGAGCCCCTGGGCCCTGCAGCCCCCTCCAGGTGCCCTGTTCTCCACAGGTGGTGGATTACCTGACCCAGTACTCGGGGATCAAGCCAGGAGACCTGGATGCCAAGATCTCCTCCAAGCACCTGACCACCCTTACCCAGGAACAGGTATGGGGGCCCACCTGGCCTCACGCAGCTCCCCAGGCCACCAGGAGGGACATGGGCCTGCTCTGCAGGTGACAGTGACCTCATCTGGGCACGTGTGTGTTCTCCATGGTGACCTCACTTGGACACCTCTGTGTTCTCCATGGTGACCTAATCTGGGCTCCTCTGTGTTCTCCATGGTGACCTCACTTGGACACCTCTGTGTTCTCCATGGTGACCTAATCTGGGCTCCTCTGTGTTCCCCATGGTGACCTCACCTGGGCTCCTGTGTATTCCCCATGGTGACCTCACCTGGGTACCTGTGTTCTCCATGGTGACCTCACCTGGGTACCTGTATTCTCCATGGTGACCTCACCTGGGCTCCTGTGTTCTCCACGGTGACCTCATTTGGGTACCTCTGTCCTCCATGGTGACCATATCTGGACACCTGTGTGCTCCCCGTGGACAGCTGGGTGCACCCTATGGACACCTGGCTGCTCTCCAGGGACTCCTTTGTCCCCTTTGGTGACCTTACCTGGACTCCTGTGTTCTCCATGGTGACCTCACTTGGACACCCATCCAGCTGGGTGCTCTCCCTGGACACCTGATGTTCTCCATGGACACCTAGGTGCTGACCATGACCTCCTGGGTGCTCTCCATGGACACCTGGGTGCTCTCCATGGATACCTGGGTGCTCTCCATGGCCTCCTAGGTGTTCCCCTGTGTCCTCTGTGGTGACCTCACCTGGACTCCCATGTCCTCCATGGTCACCTGGGGCTGTTGTCCTACACCACCAGCCCCCTCCCCAGGGTGCTGAGAGGGGAACTGGGGAGGGGGCAGAGCCCCTGGGCCCTGCAGCCCCCTCCAGGTGCCCTGTTCTCCACAGGTGGTGGATTACCTGACCCAGTACTCGGGGATCAAGCCAGGAGACCTGGATGCCAAGATCTCCTCCAAGCACCTGACCACCCTCAAATCCACCTACCTGAAGCTTCGTTTCCTCATCGACGTGGGCGTCAAGTTCGTGGGCCACGGGCTGCAGAAGGATTTCCGTGTCATCAACCTGATGGTGACAGCCTGACCCCCTCCCTGGCCACGGTGGGGGGCTGGGGTGGGGCTGGGAGGGGTCGGGCCGGCTCCCTGTGCCCCCCCTGCCTCGACAGCAGGACCCTGTCCCCTCCCCAGGTGCCCAAGGACCAGGTGATCGACACCGTGTACCTGTTCCACATCCCGAGGAAGAGGATGATCTCCCTGCGCTTCCTCGCCTGGTACTTCCTGGGTCGGTAACGGAGCTCCGGGATCCGGGAAGGGGCGGATCCCCCCCTGCCACCCTCGAGGGTCCCCCCGCTGAGCCAGGGGTGTCCCCGCAGACCTGAAGATCCAGGGGGAGACCCACGACAGCATCGAGGACGCTCGCACGGCGCTGCAGCTGTACCGCAAGTACCTGGAGCTGAGCCCGCAGGGCGCGGAGCCCGAGGAGTTCCGGAAGGTGCTCAAGGGGCTCTACGAGAAGGGCCGCAAGCTGGACTGGAAGGTGCCCGAGCCCGACAGCCAGAGCAGCCCCAAGCGTAAGATGTCACCGCTGTCCCCTCCCCGTGTCCCCTGTCCCCTCCCCGTGTCCCTCTCTCACCCCTTGCTGCGTCTCCTGTCACCCCGCTGTGTCCCCGCAGACGGAGCAGCGTTCCCTCCTGGGTCCCCTCTCCGCTCCCCGTGTCCCATCTCACCTTGCCGTGTCACTTCTCACCCCATCGTGTCCTCGCAGATGGGGCCGTGTTCCCCCCTGTCCCCTCTCCCCCCACGGTGTCCCCTGTCCCCCCGCCGTGTTCCGTGTCCCTTCCCCGTGTCCCCTCTGCCCTCGCTATGTCCCCTCTCACTCCGGTGTCTCCTCTCCCCCTGCCGTGTTCCCTCTCCCCTCTGTGTGTCCCCTCTCACCCCCTGTCCCCTCTCCCCTCCATGTCCCCTGTCACCCCGGTGTCCCCTCTCCCCCTGTTATGTCCCCTCTACCCCTGGTGTCCCCTCTCCCCTCCATGTCCCCTGTCACCCCCGTGTCCCCTCTCCCCCTGCTGTGTCCCCTGTCACCGCGCTGTCCCTGTCACCGCGCTGTCCCCGCAGACGGGGCCGTGTTCCCTCCGGTGCTGGCGCTGTGACCGGAGCCCCCGCGAGGAGCAGCGCCGGGAGAGGCGGCTACGCGTGGAACTGGAACCAGCAGCGGGACCGGGGCTGTCCCCGACCCGCCCGACCCCCGCCCCGGGCCCGGTGCCCCGGGGCTCCCCTTTCCCTGCCGGTACCGGGAAGCACTGCCCGACCCCCGCCCCGCTCGCCCGCCGGCCCGGGCGCCCTTATAAAGAACCTCGGACCCCCGTGCGACCGTGTCCTGCTTGGCTCCGGGGGGCGGCACCGGCACCGCGGCACGGCACGGAGGAGCCGGGCTCACCGGGCGGTACCGGGACTGGGGCACGGCACAAAGCATCGGGGCTGGGACCGGGGGCACGGCACGGAGGAGCCGAACCGGGACCGGGACCGGGCACAGAGCAAGGAGGGGGCTGGCACCGGGGCACGGCAGGAATCACCGGGACCGGGCTCGGAACGGGACCAGCACCGGGGCACGGCAGGACGGACTCGGTCTCGTGCTCAGACCGGCGGGACGGACCGGGACCGGACCGGGAGCACGGCGGGACGGACCAGGACCCACGTTCGGTCCGGGGCTCAGACCGGGGCACGGCGGGACAAAGCCCGGTCCCGGTGTTCCGGTCCCGGTCCCGGTTCCGATCCCGCACACGGCAGGAATCAGCGGGACCGGGGCTGGGAGCAGGGACACGGTGCAGAGGAGCTGGCTCGGGGCTGGCACCGGGGCACGGCAGGAATCACCGGGACCGGGCTCGGAACGGGACCAGCACCGGGGCACGGCGGGACGAAGCCCGGTCCCGGTGTTCCGGTCCCGGTCCCGGTTCCGATCTCGCGTCGCGGCTGAGCCAGGGTGGGGGCGTGGCCAGACCGGTCAGGTAGGCGGAGTCGCGTCAGCCCCGCCCACTCGGGGCCGAGCGCCACGCGGCCGGGCCCTGGCAACGGCGGGGCCCTCGGCGCCCGTCTGGGGCTGCCCTCTGCGCCGCCTGCTCGCGGGACGGCCCCGCCGCGGCCCGAGGAGCCGCTCCTGCTGGTCTGACCGGTCCGACCGGCTCCGTCGCCCGTCGCGGCTCGGCCGCCGCCCGCTCCGAGCGGCCGTGACCCGCGGTGGTGCGGGCCGGGAGGGCACGCCGGGACCGGCGGCGCCGCGGGCAGTCCCGGGGCAGCCGGTGGTTGTGAGGGGCGGTGGGAGCGGGACGGGAGAGCGGCCGGTACGGGGGGCGCAGGACGGGGGGGGAGCTCGACCGGGCCCGGGGCTCGGATGGCGGCGCGGCTCGGGACCGGGTCCGGGATCAGAGAGCTTCGGGAAGGCGATGGGCTCGGCCCTGAGGGCGAACGGCTCCATAGGGGCTGTTGGGGGCATCCCGGAGTGGAGGGGGCTCTGTGAGGGCGGCTGAGCGCTGCCCTATAGGGGAGGGGGCTCTGTAGGGGCTCTGCCCTGTAGGGGAGGGGGCTCTGTGGAACTCTGGGCTGTGCTCTATAGGGGAGGGATCCCTGTAGGGCTTCTGCCCTATATGGGGAGGAATCCCTGTAAGGGCTGTGCCCTATGGGGAGGGGTTCCTGTAGGGGCTCTGGGCTCTGCCCTATATGAGGAGGAATCCCTGTAAGGGCTGTGCCCTATGGGGAGGGGTTCCTGTACCCTGTTAGGGCTGTGCCCTATAGGGGAGGGGGCTCTGTGGGGTCTCTGCCCTATGGGGAGGGGTCCCTATGGGGTCCAGCGGCACTAACGGGACTCAGAGCGGACCGGGAAGGGGAACACCGTGGGTGAAGCCCTGCGGGGAACGGGGGTCCCGGGGGGGGCCGGGCAGGGGTGGCCCTTGGGTGGGACGAGGTGTGGGGACAGCGGGGCCACCAGCGCTGGAGCTGCCCCGTGCCCGCAGGTGACAGCGGAGCCCTGAGGATGCAGGGCCGGATCCCGGGAATCTGCGGAGCCCCGGGGATGCGGGGCCGGATCCCGGCCCTGCTCGGCCTGGCCCTGGCCTTGGCATCACTGTTGCCAGGGGCTGGAGCGCGCCGGAGCCAGGACCTGCACTGCGGAGGTGTGAGGGGACAGGGGGACAAGGGGGTGACACGGGGGACCAGGTGGGATGGGGACAGTGGGGACAGGGCAGGACAGGTGGGAAATGGGGGAAAAAGGGGGACAGGGACATGGAGATAGGATGGGACAGTGGGGACTTGGCAGGACAGGAAGGAAATGGGAGAAAGGGAGGACAGGGATGATGGGGACAGGGCAGGACAGGTGGGAAAAGAGGGAAAAGGGAGGACAGGGACAATGGGGACAGGGGGAACAGGGCAGGACAGGTGGGAATTGGGGGAAGGGGAGGACAGGAATATTCAGGACAGGATGGGACAGGGGAACAGTGGGGACAGGGTGGGAAAGGGAGGACAGGGACATGGAGACGGGATGGGACAGGGGAACAGGATGAAATGGGGAGACAGGGCTAAACAGGGGCACAGGGACAGAGGAGACAGCAAGACAAGACAGGGGACAGGCACAGGGCTTGGGGGTCTCCACTGGGACCAGCTGGACCCCCAGTGTCCCCCAGGGGAACCCTCCCCACACACCCTCCATCCCAGTGTGCCCCAGTCACACCAGTGTGGCTCTGGGCAGCCGCAGGAGCACACGTGCCAGATGTCCATTGTCACCGTGTCCCCCACAGCCTGCCGGGCGCTGGTGGACGAGCTGGAGTGGGAGATCGCCCAGGTGGACCCCAGAAAAACCATCCAGATGGGCTCATTCCGCATCAACCCCGACGGCAGCCAGTCGGTGGTGGAGGTGAGGCTCCTCCCGGTGTCCCCGCCCCCGGAGACCCTGCTGATCCCTGCCTGGGGCCCCTCCCGGTGTCCCTGCTCCCGGGGCTGCTCCCGGGGACCCCACTGACCCCAACATGGGGCCTCTCCCGGTGTCTCTGCTCCCGGTGTCCCTGCTGAGCCCAGCCCGGGGCCTCTCCCAGTGTCCCCCCTCCTGGTGTCCCCACTGACCCCTGCCCGGGGGCCGCTCCCGGTGTCCCCTGTGACCCCTCCCCGGTGCCACAGGTGCCGTACGCCCGTTCCGAGGCGCACCTGACGGAGCTGCTGGAGCGGGTGTGCGAGAAGATGAAGGAGTACGGCGAGAAGCTGGACCCGGCCACGCAGCGCAAGAGCTACGTCCGCGTCATCTCCCACGACGGCACCAAGATGGACCTGTCCGGGCTCAAATTCGACGGGGACGTCACCTCCAGCCTGAAATTCGCGGTGTGTGAGGGGACAGGGGAGTCCTGGGGGGGTGTGGGTGGGACGGGGGGTGGGGTCCCACGGGCTGGCGGTGTCACCGGTGTCACCGTTGCAGTGCGAGAGCATCGCTGAGGAGTACGAGGACGAGCTCATCGAGTTTCTGTCGCACGAGGCTGAGAACGTCAAGGACCGGCTGTGCAGCAAGAGGACGGGTGAGATCGGGGGGCTGGGGGGCTCTGCTGCTGCTTCTCCCAGGGCTGTGGCTGCTCCCTTGGTGCTGGGTGAGCTGAGCCGAGCTGAGCTGAGCCGAGCTGAGCTGAGCTGAGATGCCAGTCCAGAGCTGAGTCTGTTCCTGGGGGTCTTTGCTGCTGTTGCTGCTGTCCCAGGGGGTCTCTCCTGCTCCATCAATGCTGGGATGGGATTTTCTACCAGCCCAAAGCTGGGGCTGTCCCAGGGGGCCTCTCCTGCTGT
The DNA here is from genome assembly GCA_017590115.1 of Montifringilla adamsi. Classification (NCBI taxonomy): domain Eukaryota; kingdom Metazoa; phylum Chordata; class Aves; order Passeriformes; family Passeridae; genus Montifringilla; species Montifringilla adamsi. The sequence continues at coordinate 63,911 of JAGGNK010008682.1, forward strand.
TCCTGGGGGTCTCTCCTGCTCCATCACTGCTGGGATGGGAGGAGATGCCAGTCCAGAGCTGAGTCTGTTCCTGGGGGTCTCTTCTGCTGTTCTGGCGGTCTTTCCTGCTGTTCCAGGGGTCTCTCCTGCTCTGTCAGTGCTGGGATGGGACTTTCTGCCAGCCCAGGGCAGGGAGGAGTTACAAGTTCTTCCCCAAATCCCAGCAGCCCATGGCAGTGCCCGGACCCTGCTGGCACCGGGGTTGTTTTGGGATGCTGGGGCCGAGCCAGGGCAGCTGCTGTGCTGACTCTGTGGCCTCTCCTGGCGCATCCAATGGCCCTGTCCCATTCTGGGGCTATTTCCAGCTCACAAACAGCCAGGTCAGGGCACGCTGTGACCTTTGGGCCACTGCAGTCCTGGACGGGGCCCTGGACGGGGCCAGGGCAGGTCCCTTTGTACGTGGCACGGCCATCAGGGCAATGCTCTGCCCCAGGGGATCCTGAGGGTCTCCACAGCTGCTCCTGGGGCTCCTCCTGCAGCGTGGGGGCCAGAGCAGGGACAGCCACATTAACCACAGGACAAAGGCAGGGCAATGCTCTGCCCCAGGGGATCCTGAGGGTCTCCACAGCTGCTCCTGGGGCTCCTCCTGCAGCGTGAGGGCCAGAGCAGGGACAGTTACATTTGTCATTAACCACAGGACAAAGGCAGGGCAATGCCACTGGCCCCTGCTCAGGTCACAGCAGGGACCGGCCCTGGGAGGGGACAGGGCAGCACAGCGTCCCACACGGCTCTGATGTGTCCTGAGGGTCCCACAGGGCTGCCATGTTTTGGGGGTCTCGTGGGGGTCTGGGGTATCCTGAGGGTCCCACAAGGCTCTGATGTGTCCTGGGGGTCCCACAGGGCTCCAGCACTGAGGGTCCCACAGGGCTGCTGTGTTCTGGGGGTCTCCCAGGGGTCTGGTGCATCCAGAGGGTCCCATGGGGCTCCAGCACGTCCTGGGGGTCCCACAGGACTCCACCACTGAGGGTCCCACAGGGCTGCCGTGTTTTGGGGGGTCTCATGGGAGTCTGGTGCATCCTGAGGGTCCCACAGGGCTCTGATGTGTCCTGAGGGTCCCGCAAGGCTTGGTTGTGACCCAAGGGTCCCACAGGGCTCCAGCACTGAGGGTCCCACAGGACTGCCTTGTCCTGGGAGTCCCACAGGGGTCTGGGGCATCCAGAGGGTCCCACAGGGCTCTGATGTGACCCAAGGGTCCCACAGGGCTGCTGTGCCCTGGGGGTCTAGTATATCCTGAGGGTCCCATGGAGCTCTGACATGTTCTGGGGGTCTTGTGGGAGTCTGGTGCATCCTGGGGGTCCCACAGGGCTCCAGCACTGAGGGTCCCACAGGGCTGCAGTGTCCTGGGGGTCTCGTGGGGGTCTGGTGCATCCTGGGGGTCCCACAGGGCTCTGGCCATGGAAGGTCCCACAGCTCTGTCACATCCCTGGAGTGCCATGGAGCTCCAGGAGACCCCAAAACTTCCATCGGGCTCCCCCACACCCTGAGGGTCCCCTATGGCTCTGCCACACCCCCATCGTCCCCCGTTGTCCCCGCAGACCTGTGTGACCACGCGCTCCACATCCCACACGACGAGCTGTGACTGCCTCCGGAGCGGGGACCGGGACGTCCCCAGCACCCACCGGGACGTCCCCAGGACAGACAGATCTCCGGGACCTCCCCGGTTGCCTCGCCCCGTGCGGAGCTCCCGTCCTATTTATTCCCCATCCGGGGGCACCGGGACGGCCACGGGGCCGGGGCCACGTTCTTGCTCCTTTTGGGACATTTCAGGGACATTCCTGCCCCGCTGCCGGGGGACACGGGGACACAGCGGGGCTCAGCCCCCGCGGGGTGGGGGGTTTGGGGACCCCCCTGTGTTTTGCAGGCAATAAAGGGGCCGTGGGCCCACCTGAGGGCAGCTCTGGTGCGGTGTGTATGTGTGTGGGGTGGGGGACAGCAGTGTCCCCACGTGTCCCCAGTGGTTCACCACTCATGGCTTGGCTGTGGGGCAAGGATGGCATGGCCCATGATGGCTCTGTGTCACTCTGTGTCACCCACTGTGGGGGCACCATGGGGGTCCAGCCCCTCGGTTGTGGCTGGTCACCCCGTGTCACCCTGTGTCACCTCATGCCATCCACCGTGGGGGTGCTGGCGCTCAGCTGCCACCCTGTGTCATCCCACCCTGCCGCTGAGAGGGTTCTGGCCTCTCTGCCATGGCCTGTGTCACCCCATGTCACCTGGCCAGGGGACAGGAGCAGCAGGAGGGCTCTGCCCCTCTTCTGGCACCCGTTACCCCGTGTCACCCCATGTCACTCCATTGTGTCACCCGTTGCACCGGGGCCAGCAGGACAATGTCCTGGGCTCAGCGGGCATGGTGACATGCCACCCCCTGACGTCACCGCTGAGCCTCATGCCACATCCTAGCGCCTCAAGCCACTGTGGCCACATACAGGATGACGTCATGGGCTCCAGTGACCTCATACCGCCTGGTGACGTCACGGGGCAGCCCCCCGCCACCACAGCCAAACCCCACCGATACACCGGCGCGGCTGCGGGGATGACACCGGGCCGTGACGTCACGCACGGCGGCCGGTGACGTCATGAGACGGGGCGGGCACCCCCTCACCCCACCCCTGGTCCTGATCAGGCGAATGCGGCGGCCACCTATAGCTTGCGCCCCCCGCCACTTCATTAGCGTGGCTCCGCCCCACGGCGCGCCTCTTGGCCAATAAAAAACGGCTCTGCCCCAGGAGGGGGCGGGGTTATGCTAATAACCAGCGCCGCGCTCCGCCCCGCCCTCACGTTGAGGACCCCCGGCCGCCGCGGCTCCGGCCCCGCTCCCGCCCCGGCCCCGCTCCCGGTCCCGGCCCCGCTCCCGGTCCCGGCCCCGTTCAGCCCCGGCCTGTCCCGTCCCGGTACCGCCATGACGCTCCTCGCCGCCGGCAGCCGGGCGGCCGCGCGCCTCCGCGGGCCCAAGGTGAGCGCGCCCGGCCCGGCCTCGCCGCGCCGCGCCTTAAAGGGGCGACGCCGCGGGGGGAAGGGAGAGCGGGGGGGGTCCAGTTCTTAAAGGGGCGACGCGGGGGGCGCTGCCTTAAAGAGGCCGCGCGGTGGCGGCGGAGGAGGGGGGATGGGACCGGGGGGACCGGGACCGCGACCGGGATCGGGACCGGGACCGGGATCGGGACCGGGGTGGGCGCGGGGCCGCAGCGACAGCACGTGGTGGGAAGCAGCGCCCGGCGCTCCCGCCGCAGCCTTCTCAGAGCCGGGGGCACCGGGAGTGGCTCGGGGGGCTCCGGGCCCGGTCCGTGCCCGGGGGGTTCCGCTGCTGCTTCAGCCCCGTGTGGGGGCAGCCCCGCCGGGGGTCCCGGTCCCGCCGCTCCCCCTCGTTGTACAGCGCCGGGCTTGGGGGGTCCCGGACGCCCCCCGGGAGTCCCGCACCGGCCTCGGGAGGCCGCGGCCGGTGGAACCGGCGGTAGGGGGGGTGGAGGCGGGGACCGTCCCCGCCGCCGCCGCCGCCCTTCCCCAGCGTCTCGGTGCCGTAGAGGACATCGGGGTCACAGCGAGGGGACCCCCGAGCGCCGGTACCGGGCTGGAGCGGCCCCGACCCCTCCGGTGTGTTTGCCTTGGCCGCGACCCCGGCGTTTCGTAACGGGCGTTGCGGTGTCTTTATCGACCGGGCGATATTTTGGGATATTCCCGATGCCCCACTTGGCCCTGCTCCCCCGTCAAACCGGGCCCCCCCGGTTTGAGCCGTGATCCCGACCCTCCTCCTCCTCCTCCTGCCGACCCCGCAGCCTCGAAGCGCGGAGCCCCCGCACTCCCGGGCACAACGGGAGCCCCCGGAGGGTCCCCGCACTCCCCCCCCGGCCGGTGCCCGGTGTCACCGCCAGCACGTGTGACCTTGAGCCACTGGCACCTCGGTGACAGCCGGGACGAGCCGTGAGGACCCCCAAAGCGGGGGTGACACGGGGGTGACACTGGGGGTGACACGGCGGGCCGGGGGGGTGTGACAGCGGCCGCCTTGACCTTGGGCTTCCCGCCGCCGCCTCCATTGTTCCGCCGGCATTTTCCCTTCCCGGAGCCGCCTGTTGCGGGGGGACACGGTCTCGCCACCCGCCACGGCCACACCCGCCCCACCGGGGACCCCCCTGGCCGGCCCGGGGGTGGCGGGGGACCGGGGGACACCCTTGAAGTGGGGGGGTTCTCTGCAGCGCGGTCCCCCCCGCGTCCTCCCAGCAGGCAGCGGAAAAACCGAGTCATGTTCTGGCTCTGCCGCAGGCGCTGCCGCAGCTCCCGGCCCCGGGGAATCGCCGCGTGTCCCCGTGGATGGCGGCCCCGGTGGCCCCCGGTGTCCCCCAGGCCGCGGTGCCCAGCGGGGCGGGCGGGCCCGGTGTCCCCGGTGCTGGCGTGCGTTCCCGGGATGTCCCCGCCGGCCGGGACTCCCTGCGGTTCCCGGTTCCCACGCGTGGGCGAGGAACAAAGTTCGGATTCCCCGGCTCAGGAAAACCGCGGCCGTGCCTGGCCGGGCGCGGCTCCAGGAAGGAGAACGCGGCCGCGTTGCCCCGTGCCAGCTCCGGTCCGGCTGCGAGGGCAGCGCGGGGCCGCCCCGGCTGATCCCGGCTTTGATCCCAGCTTTGATCCCGGCTCGGCTGATCCCGGCTCTGAGCCGCGCCCGCGTGGGCGAGGGAAGCGGCTCCGGCGTCCTTGGGAACTGGGGTCTCACCTGCCACGGGGCTGGGGGGGCTCCTCTGGCTGCACCCCCCCAAAAAGAGGCCCTGCCCTGGTGACAGGGGGGTCTCTGTGTCCCTTGTCCCACAGAATGCGCCGTGTGTCCTCTTCGCTGCTCGCCACGCCAGCGCCGCCACGGTAAGGGGGGTCCTCTCCCGTGACCCCTGTCCTGTCACCTGCTCTCTTCTCCTGACACCTCTTCCCTGTGGCTGCCACTCCTGAGACCCCTCTCCAAGAGGAGACCCTTCACTTTTCATCCTCTTTCCTATCCCTGTCTCTCTTGTCACCTCCTCTGTCATGACCCCCTCTCCTGTCACTCTTCTCCAATGGGAGCTCCCTTTCCTGTCACCCCATTTCCTGTCACCCCTTTCCTGTCACCCCATTTCCTGTCATCCTCTTTCCTGTCACCTCTTTCCTCTGACCCTCTTTCCTCTCCCCTCTCCCCAAAAGGAGCCCCCTGTTCTATTACCCCTTCTCCTGTCAGTCCTTTTTCTGTCCCCATCTCTTCTGTCACCTCCTTTCCCATTACCCCTCTCCAGGGGGAGTCCCCTCTCTTCCTTCCCTCCCTTTCCTGCCCCACATCTTCTGTCACCCCTCTCCAGGGGGAGTCCCCTCTCCTGTCACCCTCTCTGTTGTCACACCTTTTCCTTGTTCCCCTTCTCCTGTCACCCCCTCTGCTATGCTCAGCCCCCCTCTCACATCCTTGTCCCTTGTCCCCAGAACCTCAAAGACGTCTTGGCCACCATGATCCCCAAGGAGCAGGCGAAGATCAAGAGCTTCCGGCAGCAGCACGGCAGCACAGCCATCGGGCAGATCACGGTGGACATGGTGAGTGTGCGGCCACACCGGTGCCACCGGAGCCACCGGTGCCACCGGGCCCCGCCGCCGCCCCTCACCGCCACCTCCCGACCCCTTCCAGGTGTACGGCGGCATGAGGGGCATGAAAGGGCTGATCTACGAGACCTCGGTGCTGGATCCTGATGAGGTAGGACCCTGTCCCCACCCTGTCCCCACCCTGTCCCCTCCCATTCCCACCCGGTGACGCTCCCGGCCCCGCAGGGCATCCGCTTCCGTGGCTACAGCATTCCCGAGTGCCAGAAGAAGCTGCCCAAAGCTGCGGGGGGAGAGGAGCCACTGCCCGAGGGGCTCTTCTGGCTGCTGGTGACCGGAGAAATCCCGACCCAGGAGCAGGTACTGCTGGGAGGGGGCTGGCAAACGGCTGAGGGGGGTGCTGAGAGCCCCCAGACCCAGGAGGGGGCTGGCAAACGGCTGAGAGGGGGGATGAGAGCCCCCAGACCCAGGAGGGTGCTGGCAAACGGCTGGGGGGGGGGCGGGATGAGAGCCCCCAGACCCAGGAGGGGGCTGGCAAAGAGTTGAGGGGGGTCTGACAGCCCCCAGTCCTGGGAGGGGGCTGGCAAACAGCTCTGGGGGTCTGACAGCCCCCAGTCCTGGGAGGGGGCTGGCAAACAGCTCTGGGGGTCTGACAGCCCCCAGTCCTGGGAGGGGGCTGGCAAACAGCTCTGGGGGTCTGACAGCCCCCAGTCCTGGGAGGGGGCTGGCAAACGGCTGAGGGGGGGGGCTGGCAAACAGTTCAGGGGGTCTGATAGCCCCTGGTTACAGGATGGGGCTGCCAAACAGCCGAGGGGAGGGTCTAACAGCCCCAGGAGGGGGCTGGCAAAGAGTTGAGGGGGGTCTGACAGCCCCCAGTCCTGGGAGGGGGCTGGCAAACAGCTAAGGGGGGGTCTGACAATCCTTGGATCCAGGAATGGGCTGGCAAACGGCTGAGGGGGTCTGACAGCCCCAGGAGGGGCTGGCAAACAGCGGGGGTGTGTCTGACAGCCCTCACACCCAGGAGGGGCTGGCAAATGGCTGAGGGTGGGGGGCTGGCAAACAGCTCTGGGGGTCTGACAGCCCCTGGATACAGGAGGGACTGGCAAACAGCTGAGGGGGTCTGACAGCCCTCAGCCCCAGGAGGGGGCTGGCAAACAGCTGAGGGGTTCTGACAGCCCCCAGCCTCACAACTCAGCCCCGGCGTGTCCCCGTAGGTGACCTGGCTGTCCCGAGAGTGGGCCAAGCGTGCAGCTCTGCCCTCCCACGTGGTGACCATGCTGGACAACTTCCCCACCAACCTGCACCCCATGTCCCAGCTGAGCGCCGCCGTCACCGCCCTCAACAGCGAGAGCAAGTTCGCCCGCGCCTACGCCGAGGGCATCCACCGCGCCAAGTACTGGGAGGTCTGACAGCCCCCAGCCCCAGGAGGGGGCTGGCAAACAGCTGGGGGGGTTCTGACAGCCCCCAGGCTCACAGCTCAGCCCCGGCATGTCCCCATAGGTGACCTGGCTGTCCCGAGAGTGGGCCAAGCGTGCAGCTCTGCCCTCCCACGTGGTGACCATGCTGGACAACTTCCCCACCAACCTGCACCCCATGTCCCAGCTGAGCGCCGCCGTCACCGCCCTCAACAGCGAGAGCAAGTTCGCCCGCGCCTACGCCGAGGGCATCCACCGCGCCAAGTACTGGGAGGTACGGGGGGAGCTGCTGCCCCAGCGCTGACTTTGGGGGCTGGATTTGGGTGCGGGGGCTCAGGGGAGCACGGTCTCACCCCGCTGGTCCCAGTTTGTGTACGAGGACGCCATGGATCTGATCGCCAAGCTGCCGTGCGTGGCCGCCAAGATCTACCGCAACCTGTACCGCGAGGGCAGCGGCATCGGGGCCATCGACCCCAACCTCGACTGGTCCCACAACTTCACCAACATGCTGGGCTACACCGACCCCCAGTTCATCGAGCTGATGCGGCTCTACCTCACCATCCACAGGTGAAAGCTGGGAGCTGCACCTGGAGCAGCTGGGGATGAGGAGTAGGCGGGGGTTTGGCCCCGCTCCCAGCCCCAGGGCCCCCCAGGGCTGGGGTGGGGCTGAACCGGGCTGGCAGCGCCCTACTCCCCACCCCCAAAATGCTGTGAAAGGTATTTGGTGGGGCTGGGGGAGTCCTGATGGCCCTCTGGCCCCGGCAGTGACCACGAGGGAGGGAACGTGAGTGCCCACACGAGCCACCTCGTGGGCAGCGCCTTGTCTGACCCGTACCTCGCCTTCGCCGCCGCCATGAACGGGCTGGCCGGGCCCCTGCACGGCCTTGCCAACCAGGTGGGCACTGCTCCTGCCCAGTGTGTCCCTCTCTGTGCCCAGTGTGTCCCTCTCCCTGTCTGTCTGTGCCTCTCCTTGTCACTCTGTCCATGTCCCTCTTCCTGTCTGCCCTCACCTCATGTCTGTCCCTCTCCCCGTCCATGTGTCCCTCTGTCCCTCTCTCTGTCCAGGTGTCCCTGTGTCCCTGTCCCCATCCTCCTGTCCCTCTGTCCCCATCCCCCTGTCCCTCTGTCCCCTCTCCCCGTTCCCTGCTCTCACCGGGGCCGTTCCCGCAGGAGGTGCTGCTCTGGCTCACGGACCTGCAGAAGGAGCTGGGCAAGGACGTGTCGGACGAGAAGCTGCGGGATTTCATCTGGAACACGCTCAACTCGGGCAGGGTGAGCCTGGGGGCTGTGCTGGGGCTCAGGGGCTGTTCCGGGGCTCAGGGGTTCCAAAGCTCAGGGGCTGTTCAAGGGCTCAGGGGTTCCAAAGTTCAGGGGTTCCGGGGCTCAGGGGCTGTTCCAGGGCTCAGGGGTTCCAAAGCTCAGGGGCTGTTCAAGGACCAAGACCAGGCTCTGAGCCCCCATCCCTGCAGGTGGTGCCGGGCTACGGGCACGCGGTGCTGCGGAAGACGGACCCTCGCTACACCTGCCAGCGCGAGTTCGCCCTCAAGCACCTGCCCAAGGACCCCCTGTTCAAGCTCGTGGCTCAGCTCTACAAGATCGTCCCCAACGTGCTCCTGGAGCAGGGCAAGGCCAAGAACCCCTGGCCCAATGTGGATGCCCACAGCGGGGTCCTGCTGCAGGTGAGCCCAGGGTCCTCTGTCCCTTTCATGGTTGTGTCCCTTTGTGCTGTCTGTCCCTTTTCCTGTTAGTCTGTCCTTTTCCCTCTCCATGTATCCATTTGCACGTCCACATCTCTCTCCCTGTTCTGTCTGTCCCTCCTCCTGTCCATGTGTCCCTATCCCTGTGTCCCTCTTTCTGTTCTCCATTCTGTGTTACTCTCTCTGTCTGTCCCTTGCCCTGTGTGTCCCTCTCTCTGTCTGTGTCCCTCTCTCTGTTCTCCATTCTGTGTCCCTCTCCCTGTCTGTCTGTCCCTTGTCCTGTGTGTCCTTCTCTCTGTCCCTCTCCTGTCTGTGTCCCTCTCTCTGTTCTCCTTTCTGTGTCTCTCTCCCTGTGTGTGTGTCCCTCTCCCTGTCTGTCTGTCCCTCCTCCTGTCCATGTGTCCCTCTGCCTGTCTGTTTGTCCCTCTCCCTGTCCTGTCCATCCCTTCCCCTGCCCCACCCTCCCTCTCCCAGCCCATTCCTCTCCCCATCCCTCCCTTCCTCACCCTGCTGTTCCCTCCCTCTCCTTGTCCCTTCTCCTGCCCCGCCTGTCTCTGTGCCCTGGGGGTCTCCCGGGGGTCTCCCGGGGGTCTCCTTGCCCACGCCGAGCCCGCTGTCCCCGCAGTACTACGGCATGAAGGAGATGAATTACTACACGGTGCTCTTCGGGGTGTCGCGGGCCCTGGGCGTCCTCTCGCAGCTCATCTGGAGCCGGGCTCTGGGATTCCCCCTGGAGAGACCCAAATCCATGAGCACCAAGGGCCTCATGCAGCTCGTGGGTTACAAATCCACCTAAAGAAGGGACGGGGACAGGGCTCCCCCAGGGAACGCCGCGCTGCCGGGCCCGGCCCGGCCACCCTCGGCACTGAACCCCCCTCGGGGCCCCCCCGGCTGCTCCCCCTCCCCTCCCCCACCCGCCTTGGGGAGGGGCAGAGGCAGCCCTGGGGTCCCCCCCCCCCCCCCCCCCCCCCAATCCCCTCCCCT
>JAGGNK010008682.1:80245-103006 GCA_017590115.1 Montifringilla adamsi
TCCGCCACCGGGCCCGGCCCGGCGCCGCCCCAGGCCGCGGGCCCCGCTCTGCCGAGCCCTCCCCGCCGCTCCCGGCCCTGCCGCAGCCCCGGGAAGGGTCGGGGTCGCGGTTCGCTGCCGTTCCTGCTGGGCCCAGCGCGGCCGGGACGGCCCGGGCCGGGAACGGGAGAGCGCCGGGGATGGGAGCCTCGGGAGGGACCCCCCGGGCCGGGAACGGGAGAACCGCGGGGGTCTCTGCGCCGGGGATGTGAAGCATTAAAGGGGGATCCTGCCCCGGGAGAGCCCCCGGAGTGGGACCCCCTGAACCGGGAACGGCGGAGCCCCCGGGATGGGATATCCCGGGCCGGGAACGGGAGAATCCCGGGGATGGGACACCTGGGTCGGGAACGGGAGAGCCCCGGGAATGAGACCCCCGACCCTGGAACGGGAGAGCCCCGGGAATGGCAGAATCCCGGGAATGGGACCCCCGGGTCGGGAACGAGAGAGCCCCGGGAATGGCAGAACCCCGGGAATGGGACCCCCGGGCTGGGAATGTGAAGCATCACAGGGGGATCCTGCCCCGGGAGAGCCCCGGGAATGGGACCCCCGGGCCCTGGGGACCCTCGGAGGGACCTCCCAGCCCGGGGACCGCGGAGCATCGAGGGAGGGTCCCGGTCCTGAGACCCCCCCAGCCCGGGAATGGCGGAGCCCCCGGGAATGGGACCCTGGGATCGGGAATGGGAGATTCCTGGGAATGGCAGAACCCCGGGAATGGGAAACCTGGATTGGGAATGGGAGATCCCTGGGGTTGGGACATCTGGATCAGGAATGGGAGAATCCCGGGAACGGGAGAACCCCGGGAATGGGAGAACCCTGGGAATGGGATTCTCTCTGGCCCTGGAACGGGAGAATCCTGGGAATGGGACACCGGGAGCAGGAACAGGAGATCCCTGGGGTTGGAACACCTGGATCGGGAGCAGAAGAACCCCGGGAATGGGACCCCTGGATTGGGAACAGGAGATCCCTGGGGTTGAGACACCTGGGTCAGGAGCAGGAGAACCCTGGGACTGGGAGAATCCCAGGAATGGGAGAACCCCAGGAATAGGAAAACTCTGGGGTTGGGACCCCTGGATTTGGAACAGGAGAACCCCGGGAATGGCAGAACCCCATTCCAGCTGTGTCCCCCACCACTGTCACCCCCGTTGCAGCTGTGTCACTGTCACCTCTGCTGTCCCTGCAGCCCCCTCTGGTCCAAGCCATCTTCAACCGGGATGTGGAGGAGGTTCGGTCGCTGCTCAATCAGAAGGAGAACATCAATGTGCTGGTGAGGGCTCTGCTGCTGCCCCCCAAACCCTCCTGGCCCTCGCTCAGGGCTCCCCAGGTCCCATCAATCCCATCCCATCCCATCCCAGCCCAAAATCCCATCCTATCAAAACCATCCCATCCCCATCCCATCCCAGTCCCTCCCACTCTCCCCCAGTCCCATCCCAGCCCTATCCCAGTCTCTCCCAGTCCCTCCCAGTCTCTCCCACTCTCTCCCATCCTTTCCTAGTCCCATCCCATCCCCATCCCATCCCCAGCCCCATCCCAGTCCCTCCCAGTCTCTCCCAGTCTCTTCCACCCTTTCCCATCCTTCTCCCAGTCCCTCCCAGTCTCTCCCAGTCCCTCCCAGTCTCTCCCACCCTCTCCCACCCTTTCCCAGCCCCATCCCAGTCCCTCCCAATCTCTTCCAGCCCCCTCCCATCCTTTCCCAGTCCCTCCCAGTCCCTCCCAGTCCCCCCCAGCTCACGGATGTTTCCCCCGTGCCCCTGCAGGACCAGGAACGCCGGACCCCGCTCCACGCTGCTGCCTACATCGGAGACGTTGCAATCCTCGAGCTGCTCATCCTGTCAGGTGACAGCCAGGGGCACCCCAAAGCGACCCCCAAAATCTGGGGGGTGCAGCAGGACGGGCTCGGACCCCCCAAAACCCCCCCGAGCTCACGGGGTGGCAGCCAGGGCGGGATTAGGGAATGGTGACCCTAAAAGGTTTGCACATCTTGGAAAAGGTGGAGACAGAGCCAGGAGGGGGATGTGGGGTGCTGGAGGAGGAGGGGGATGCTCAACCAGTGTTATCCCCTAAAATCTGTGGGGATCTGGAAAATCCCCTAAAATCTGTGGATCCCAGAGAAAATCCCCTAAAATCTGTGGGGATCTGGAAAATCCCCTAAAATCTGTGGGGTGCTGGAGGAGGATGGGGATGCTCAGCCACCTGATCCCCTAAAATCCCCTAAAATCTGTGGGGATCTTCAAAATGCCCTGAAATCTCTGGGGATCTGGGAGATCCCCTAAAATCTGTGGGGCGCTGGAGGAGGAGGGGGATGCTCAGCCACCTGATCCCCTAAAATCTTTGGATCCCAGAGAAAATCCCCTAAAATCTGCGGGGATCTTCAAAATCCCCTAAAATCTGTGGGGCGCTGGAGGTGGGGGATGCTCAGAGGAGCAGTTCCACTTGATCCCAGAAAAATCTCCTAAAATCTATGGGGATCTGGAAAATCCACCAATATCTGTGGGGTTCTGGAGAAGGAGGGGGATACTCACGCACTTGATCCCCTAAAATCCTCTAAAATCTGTGGGGATCTGGAAAATCCCCTAAAATCTGTGGATCCCAGAGAAAATTCCCTGAAATCTGTGGGGTGCTGGAGGAGGAGGGGGATGCTCGGCTACTTAATCCCAGAGAAAATGCCCTAAAATCTGTGGGGTGCTGGAAAATCCCCTAAAATCTGTGGGGTGCTGGAGGAGGGGGATGCTCAGCCACCTGATCCCAAAGATGCCCTTGATCCCCTGAGTTTTTGGGGTTACACTTGGGGTTCAGGATGTCCCCATCAGGTTTTGGGGGTGGCCCTGGGGTGCAGGGAGCCCCTGTTGTGTTTTGGGGACCCTCCTGGGTAACAGAGTGTCCCTGTTGTGTTTGGGGATGCTTTTGGGGTTCAGGGAGCCCCTATTGGGTTTTGGGGACACCTTTGAGGTTCATGGAGCCCCTGCTGGGTTTTGGGGACACTTTTGGGGTTCAGATAGCCCCTGTTGTGTTTTGGGGACACCTTTGGGGTGCAGGGAGCCCCTGTTGTGTTTTGGGGACCCTCCTGGGTAACAGAGTGTCCCTGTTGTGTTTGGGGATGCTTTTGGGGTTCATGGAGCCCCTGTTGGGTTTTGGGGACACCTTTGGGGTGCAGGGAGCCCCTGTTGTGTTTTGGGGGCCCTCCTGGGTTACAGAGTGTCCCTGTTGTGTTTGGGGATGCTTTTGGGGTTCATGGAGCCCCTGTTGGGTTTTGGGGACACCTTTGGGGTTCAGGGAGCCCCTGTTGGGTTTTGGGGATTCCAGAAAACTCCCAACAAAATAAAATTTGGGACATTCCTCTCCAGCTGCAAAGCCCCATGGAGATATTCCCTACCTCCTGTGGGGTTCTGGGCAGCAGGGAGAGGCAGCTTTGGGGTTTTTTGGGGTGCTGGGACCCCGCTGAGGTGCTGTGTGCTCCCCACAGGTGCTAACGTGAACGCCAAGGACACGGTGTGGCTGACGCCGCTGCACCGCGCCGCGGCCTCGCGCCACGAGGTGGGTGCTGGGGGCAGGAATTCCTGTGGGAACGGGGCTGCTCTGGGGGAAAAAGGGGATTTTCTGCTCCCCTTTTTCTCCTCTGGGGTTTGGGGAGTGCAGAAAGTTCTGGGGAGGGCTGGGAAAAAAAAAATCCTCCTTGGTTGCCTTCACTCTGTCGCTCAGGGATTTCTCTGCTGGGGGTTTGGGGGTTTGGGCACCCCTGCTGATTCTCTGGGAATTTGGGGATTTGGGCATCCTTGCTGCTGCTTCTCTGGGAATTTTGGAATTTGGGGGTTTAAGGATTTGGGTACCCCTGCTGCTGCTTCTCTAGGAATTTGGAGGTTTGGGCATTGGGGGTTTGGGGGTTTGGGCACCCCTGCTGCTTCTTCTTTGGGGATTTGGGAGTTTTGGGGTTTGGGCACCCCTGCTGCTGATTCTCTGGCAATTTGGGGTTTGGGGGTTTGGGCACCGCTGCTGGTTCTCTGGGAATTTGGGGTTTGGGGGTTTGGGCACCCCTGCTGCTTCTTCTCTGTCAATTTGGGGTTTGGGTACCCCTGCTGCTGATTCTCTGGCAATTTGAGGGTTTGGGGGTTTGGGAACCCCTGCTGGTTCTCTGGGAATTTGGGGTTTGGGCACCCCTGTTGCTGATTCTCTGGGAATTTGGGGTTTGGGGGTTTGGGCACCCCTGCTGGTTCTCTGGGAATTTGGGGTTTGTACACCCTCATTTTTCCACCTGAGAAGTTCTGGCCTGCCCAGCTCCCCCGAGGAACTTTCCCAAAATGCTTTTCCTACCTGGAGCTCTCTCTGTGGGGTGGCCGGGTTGGTTTTTTGGGTCCCTGGGAGTGAAGATCCATGGGGTTGGGATCCCTGGAAGAGGGAGGGGAAGTCTTGAAGCCAAAGCCTGGGCAGGAACAGAGGGAAATAAATGTCAAATGTAGGTCAGTGGGTCAGGTTTGTCACCCCCGGGCCCTGCTGAGTCACCAGGGAACGTTCACTCCCGGTTCCTCACGTGGTTCCTCTGGGGTTTTCCTCCCCCCAGCCAGGATTCCTGGCTGGGATGGGGTGGGATGAGCCCACCTGGCTCAGGTCCCACCTGGGAACGGAGCTGGAGCAGCCCAGGTGAGGGTGGGGAGATCCCAGAGTCCCAGGAGGTTTGAGGTGGGGAAAGATCTCCAAGTCCAAGGTGGGACTGATGCCCACCAGGGTGGGCACTTCCAAAGCCTCGCAGCCCTTTCCAGGAGGAAATTCCTCCTGATGTCCACCCTGACACTCTCCTGGAGAAATCTGGGGCTGTTCCTTCTCCTCCTGCTGTTCCTGGGAGCAGATCCCGACCCTGCTCTCCCCTCAGGGAGTTGTGGGGTGAAAATTCCCCTCTGAGCCTCCTTCCCTCCAGGCACTTCCAGAGCCTGACCACTTTTCCATGAGGAAATTCCTCCTCATGTCCATCCTGAGCCTCTCCTGGCACAGCTCGGGGCCATTTCCTCCTGTGCTGTTATTCCCTGGGAGAAGAGGTCAATTCCCACTTGGCTATGACTACAATTTCCCCAAAAATCTGCAAATTCCCCCCAAAATCAGGGCAGGGCTCTGTTCCCTCTCCCCCTGGTGTTCCTGGGAGCAGATCCCGACCCTGCTCTCCCATCAGGGAGCTGAGGGGTGAAAATTCCCCTCTGAGCCTCCTTTTCTGCAGGCAGCTCCAAAGCCTGACCACCTTTTATTCCTGCTGATGTCCACCCTGACCCTCTCCTGGAGGAATTTGGGGCTGTTCCTTCTCCTCCTGCTATTCCTGGGAGCAGATCCCGACCCTGCTCTCCCCTCAGGGAGCTGTGGGGTGAAAATTCCCCTCTGAGCCTCCTTCCCTCCAGGCTGAGCCCTTCCCCAGCTCCCTCAGGGCTGCTCCCGCCCCTTCTCCTGCTGCTCCAGCCCTTCCCCAGCTCTGGCCACGCTCCAGCCCCTCGATGTCTCTGTGGCCAGGAGGGCCCAGGGCTGGAGCTGGCACTGGAGGGGCCCCAGCAGTGCCAGCCCAGGGGGACAATCGCTGTCCCCATGGCTGGGACAGCCCAGCTGCCATCCTGGCCACACCAATCCAACCCCAGGACCTTTCCCATTGGGAATATCCCTTCTTGGAGAGAAATCCCCACCCGTGGCTTTGGGGTGGACAGGGACACAGACAGCTCCTTCCCTTGGGGGAAATCCCACAGAAGGCAATCCCACAGCTCTGGGATCAGCAGGAATTGGGATCTGGGGCCGTGCCCGAGCCTTTCCCTGCTGTGCCACCCCACAGAAAGCCCTCCACCTGCTCCTGAAGCACTCGGCCGATGTCAATGCCCGCGACAAGCACTGGCAGACGCCGCTGCACGTGGCCGCCGCCAACCGGGCCACCAAGTGCGTGGAGGCGCTGGTGCCGCTGCTCAGCACCGTCAACGTGGCCGACCGCACCGGGCGCACGGCGCTGCACCACGCCGTGCACAGCGGCCACCTCGAGGTGCCCCGGGGACGGGGACGGGGCGGGCGGGGACGTCAGGGTGGGCAGGGGCATCGGGGTGGGAAGGGACAGGGACAGGGAGGGACATTGGGATGGGCAGCAGGGACATCAGTTCCTTCATCTTCCCCATTCCTCTACTCCATCTCTCCCTCCTCTCCATCTCTCCTGTTCCTCCTCTCCAGCCCTTCTTTCCCTTCACTCCCAATCCCACACGGATTCTCCTCCTCCTCATGTTTCCCCATCTTTCCGGTGTCTTCCACCTCCCTGGTGTCCCCAGATGGACACCCCAGTGTCCCCATCTCCCTGGTGTCCCCCATCTCTCTGTTTTTCCTCATCTCCCCAGTGTCCCCATCTCCCCCCAGTGTCCCCATCTCCCTGGTGTCCCCATGTCCCCAGTGTCCCCATCTCCCCAGTGTCCCCATCTCCCCCCAGTGTTCCCATCTCCCTGGTGTCCCCACTTCCCCAGTGTCCCCAGTCTCCCCGTTGTCCCCGGTGTCCCTGGTGTCCTGGTGCTGTCACGGCTGTCCCCCCAGGTCACCTGGAGGTGCTGAAGCTGCTGGTGGCACGCGGGGCCGATGTCATGTGCAAGGACAGGAAGGGTTACACGCTGCTGCACACGGCGGCCGCCAGCGGCCAGATCGAGGTCGTGCGTCACCTCCTCAGGCTGGGGGTGGAGGTGAGACCCCAGGGACCTGCCCAGGGGGGTCTGGGGCTGGGAAATGTGGGGACAGCAGCTGGAAAGGTGGCAGGAGTTTTGGGTGGTGGTAGAAACCTTGGTGGGTCTCAAAGTCGAGGTTGTGCGTCGCCTTCTCAGGCTGGGGGTGGAGGTGAGACCCCAGGGACCTGCCCAGGGGCGTGTCCCGCAGATCGACGAGCCCAACTCCTTCGGGAACACGGCGCTGCACATCGCCTGCTACATGGGCCAGGACGCGGTGGCCAACGAGCTGGTCAACGTGGGCGCCAACGTCAACCAGCCCAACGAGAAGGGCTTCACCCCCCTGCACTTCGCCGCTGTCTCCACCAACGGCGCCCTGTGCCTGGAGATCCTGGTCAACAACGGCGCCGACGTCAACTTCCAGGTGGGCACCGAGGGCTCGGGGTTGGGTTGGGTTGAGGTGTGGTTATGGGTATGGGATCCTTGGGATTTGGGGTCGGGGGGGTCTTGGGGTGTGGTTACAGGTGATGGGGCATTGGGGTTTGGGGTCAGGGGGTGGTGGGGTGTGGTTCCAGGTGAGGGATTCTCAAGATTTTGGGGTTGGAGGGATGGGGAAGGTGTTGGGGTGTGGTTCCAGGTATGGGATCCTTGGGATCTGGGGCCAGGGATGATGTTGGGGTGTGGTTACAGGTGAGGGACATCGGGGTTTGGGATCAGGGGGTGGTGGGGTGAGGTTACAGGTGAGGGACATCGGGGTTTGGGGTCGGGGTTTGGGTTGGGGTGTGGCTCCAGGTGATGGACATCGGGGTTTGGGGTCAGGGATGGTGTTGGGGTGTGGTTCCAGGTATGGGATCCTTGGGATTTGGGGTCAGGGATGGTCTTGGGGTGTGGTTACAGGTGAGGGACATCGGGGTTTGGGATCAGGGGGTGGTGGGGTGTGGCTCCAGTTCAGGGATCCTCAAGATTTTGGGGTTGGATGGATGGGGAAGGTGTTGGCGTGTGCCTGAGCCCCTCCTGGGGTTGGTTTCAGGTTTTTGGGGTGGTTTTGGGATTTTTGTTGGTTTTGTGCTGTGGCTGTGCTCCTCCTGTGGGCGTTGTTGTGTTTTTGGGGTGGTTTGGGGTTTTTGGGGTGGTTTCGGGTTTTTGGGGTGGTTTCGGGTTTTTGGGGAGGTTTTGGGATTTTTATTGGTTTTGTGCTGTGGCTGAGCCCCTCCTGTGGGCGTTGTTGTGTTTTTTGGGGTGGTTTGGGGTTTTTGGGGAGGTTTTGGGATTTTTGTTGTTTTTGGGCTGTGGCTGAGCCCCTCCTGGGGGTGGTTTCAGGTTTTTGGGGAGGTTTTGGGATTTTTGTTGCTTTTGGGCTGTGGCTGAGCCCCTCCTGGGGGTGTTTTTAGGTTTTTGGGGTGGTTTAGGCATTTTTGGTGCTTTTGGGCTGTGGCTGTGCTCCTCCTGGGGGCGTTGTTGTGTTTTTTGAGGTGGTTTTGGGTTTTTGGGGTGGTTTCAGGTTTTTGGGGAGGTTTTGGGATTTTTGTTGCTTTTGGGCTGTGGCTGAGCCCCTCCTGGGGGTCCCTGCAGAGCAAGGAAGGGAAGAGCCCCCTGCACATGGCGGCGATCCACGGACGGTTCACGCGCTCGCAGATCCTCATCCAGAACGGTCAGTGGGACCTCCCTGCTTCCTCCCAAATTTTCCTGGAGCTCCCAGGACCTCCTGGGGGCTCAGGGAAGGGGGTTCAGACCCTCCCAAGTCATCACCCAAACTCCCCAGGGGAATCTTGTGGTATTTTTCCCAATGTTCCTGTCACAAAATCGCAATATTCCCATCAGATCTTACAGTATTCCAATGTTTTTCCAAATATTCCCACCAGTTCCTCCAAAATTCCAATATTTTTCCCAAAATTCCTCCCAGAAATCTCCAAAATTCTGATATTTTTCCCAATATTCCCATCAGATCCTCCAAAATTCCAATATTTTTCCCAAAATTCCTCTCAGAAATCTCCAAAATTCCAATATTTTTCCCAATATTCCCATCAGTTCCTCCAAAATTCCAATATTTTTCCCAAAATTCCTCTCAGAAATCTCCAAAATTCCAATATTTTTCCCAATATTCCCATCAGATCTTTCAATATTCCAATATTTTTCCCAAAGTTCCCATCAGATCCTCCAATATTCCAATATTTTCTCAATATTCCCATTACATCCTCCAAAATTCCAGGATTTTGGATCTGGGGCTGTCCCTGGGGTGGAAATTTGGGGATTTTGGCACTGGGGCCATCCTTGGGGGTGGAAATTCTTGGATTTTGGAGCTGGGGTGGGAATTCCAGGATTTTGGAGCCCGGGACCCTCCCTGGGATGGGAATTCTGGGATTTTGGATCTGGGGTGGAAATTCCAGGATTTCAGAGCCTGGATCTGTCCCTGGGTTTGGAAATTCCAGGATTTTGGATCTGGTTTGGGAATTTGGGGATTTTGGAGCCCGGACCTGTCCCTGGGGTGGGAATTCTGGAATTTTAGAGCCTGGATCCTTCCCTGGGGTGGGAATTTTTGGATTTTGGATCTGGGGTGGGAATTTGGGGATTTCAGAGCCCGGGACCATCCCTGGTTTGGAAATTCCAGAATTTTCGATCCCGTATCTGTTCCTGGGTTTGGAAATTCCAGGATTTTGGATGTGGGGTGGGAATTCCAGGATTTCAGAGCCCGTATCCGTTCCCCGGGTTTGGAAATTCCAGGATTTTGTCTCTGGGGTGGAAATTCCGGGATTTCGGAGGCCGTATCCGTCCCCGGGTTTGGAAATTCCAGGATTTTGGATGTGGGGTGGGAATTCCAGGATTTCAGAGCCCGTATCCGTTCCCCGGGTTTGGAAATTCCAGGATTTTGTCTCTGGGGTGGGAATTCTGAGATTTTGGAGCCCGGATCCATCCCCGGGTTTGGAAATTCCAGGATTTTGTCTCTGGGGTGGGAATTCCAGGATTTCAGAGCCCGGATCCGTCCCCGGGTTTGGAAATTCCTGGATTTTGGCTCTGGGGGGGGAATTTGGGGATTTCAGAGCCCGGGGCCATCCCTGGTTTGGAAATTCCAGAATTTTCGAGCCCGGATCCGTCCCCGGGTTTGGAAATTCCAGGATTTTGTCTCTGGGGTGGGAATTCTGGGATTTTGGGAGCCCGGAATGTTCCGGAGCAGAGCAGAGCCTGTGCCCCGCAGGCAGTGAGATCGACTGTGCTGACAAGTACGGCAACACCCCCCTGCACGTCGCTGCTAGATACGGCCACGAGCTGCTAATTAGTACGTTAATGACCAATGGTGCTGACACTGCCAGGTGAGCCCGGGCTGGCCCTTCCAGAGCCTTCTGGGAGGGTCCTGGAAGGGTCATGGGAGGGTCCTGGAAGGGTTTCCGGGGTGTTCTGGGCTCCTAAAGGGTCGTGGAAGGGTTCTAGAGGTGTTCTGGGAGGGTCCTGGAAGGGTTTCTAGAATGTTCTGGGCTCTTTTTGGGTCCTGGAAGGGTCCTGGGGGTGTTCTGGAAGGGTCCTGGTGGAAATTCCGGGATTTCGGAGGCCGTATCCGTCCCCGGGTTTGGAAATTCCAGGATTTTGGATGTGGGGTGGGAATTCCAGGATTTCAGAGCCCGTATCCGTTCCCCGGGTTTGGAAATTCCAGGATTTTGTCTCTGGGGTGGGAATTCTGAGATTTTGGAGCCCGGATCCATCCCCGGGTTTGGAAATTCCAGGATTTTGTCTCTGGGGTGGGAATTCTGAGATTTTGGAGCCCGGATCCATCCCCAGATTTGGAAATTCCAGGATTTTGGCTCTGGGGTGGGAATTTGGGGATTTCAGAGCCCGGGGCCATCCCTGGTTTGGAAATTCCAGAATTTTCGAGCCCGGATCCGTCCCCGGGTTTGGAAATTCCAGGATTTTGTCTCTGGGGTGGGAATTCTGGGATTTTGGGAGCCCGGAATGTTCCGGAGCAGAGCAGAGCCTGTGCCCCGCAGGCAGTGAGATCGACTGTGCTGACAAGTACGGCAACACCCCCCTGCACGTCGCTGCTAGATACGGCCACGAGCTGCTAATTAGTACGTTAATGACCAATGGTGCTGACACTGCCAGGTGAGCCCGGGCTGGCCCTTCCAGAGCCTTCTGGGGGGTCCTGGAAGGGTCATGGGAGGGTCCTGGAAGGGTTTCCAGGGTGTTCTGGGCTCCTAAAGGGTCGTGGAAGGGTTCTAGAGGTGTAAAAAAATAGAATTAAATTTTAAATAACCTTTTAAAGACGAGGAGGTTTGAATCCCAAAGTGAATAAAGCCCGCGGGGTTGTTTGCCAAGAGCTGAGCCCAGAGCTGGACCCCGTGCGGGGGCTGCAATCCCCAAATCGCCGTTGCCGACCCCCTCTCCTGTCCCTCAGGCGTGGCATCCACGACATGTTCCCCCTGCACTTGGCCGTTCTCTTCGGGTTCTCCGACTGTTGTCGCAAGCTGCTTTCCTCAGGTGAGCCTGTCCCCGTGTCGGCCCCGCCCGGGTGACCCTCGGGGACAGGCGGGTGACGCCGCTGTCCCCCCGTGCCACCCCCAGGTCAGTTGTACAGCATCGTGTCCTCGCTGAGCAACGAGCACGTGCTGAGCGCCGGCTTCGACATCAACACCCCCGACAACCTGGGCAGGACCTGTCTGCACGCTGCTGCTTCCGGAGGGTGGGGACACCTGGGGACACCTGGGGACATGGGGACAGCCTGGGGACATGGGGACATGGGGACATTCCTGGGTGCCTGAAGTACACTCTGGGTGGCCTGGGGGACACTCTGGGTGGCGTGGGGACATTCTGGGTGGCATGGTGACACTTGGTTGTCATGAGGACATTTCTGGGTTCCTGAGAGACACTTTGGGAGGCCTGGTGACACTCTGGGTGACATGGTGGCACTCTGGGTGCCGTGGTGACACTCTGGATTACATGGTGGCACTCTGGGTGCCGTGGTGACACTCTGGGTGGCCTGGTGACATTCCTGTGTCCCTGTCCCCTGCAGGAACGTTGAATGTCTGAACCTGCTGCTGAGCAGCGGCGCTGACCTGCGGAGGAGGGACAAGTTCGGGAGGTGAGGGACCCCAGGGCCACCTGGGTGTGGACACCCCGGTGTCCCCAAATCCCTGATTGGGCTTGGGGACATTTCTGGGTTCCTGAGGGACACCAACACTCCTGCCTGGGACAGCCCCAGGATGGGGGCTCCAAACCCCGGCAGGTCCTGGAAGGGTCCCAAAAGTGTCCTCGAGGGTCCTGGGAAGGTTCTAGAAGGGTTCTTGGGGTGTTCTGGGAGGGTCCTGGAAGGGTTCTTGGAGTGTTCTGGGCTCCTGCAGGTCCTGGAAGGTTCCCAAAGTGTCCTGGGAAGGTTCTGGAAGGGTCCTGGAAGGATTCTTGGGGTATCCTGGGCCACTGCAGGTCCTGGAAGGGTTCCCAAAGTGTTCTGGGAGGGTCCTGGAACGGTTCTTGTGGTGTCCTGGGAGGGTCCTGGAAGGGTTTCCAGAATGTTCTGGGCTTCTGCTGGGTCCTGGAAGGCTTCTGGGGGCATGCTGAACTCCTGCAGGTCCTGGAAGGGTTCTGAGGGTGTCCTGGGAGGGTTCTGCTGGGTCCTGGAAGGGTTCTGGGGGTGTGCTGAGCTCCTGCAGGTCCTGGAAGGATCCTCAGGGTGTGCTGAGCTCCTGCAGGTCCTGGAAGGTCCCCACGGCTCCGGGTGTGTCCCCGAGGCCGTGCTGATCCCTTTGTCCCCTGCCGTGTCCCCAGGACCCCCCTGCACTACGCGGCGGCCAACGGCAGCTACCAGTGCACGGTGACACTGGTGACAGCCGGGGCCACCGTCAACGAGGCCGACGGCAAAGGCTGCACGGCGCTGCACTACGCGGCTGCCTCCGACACCTACCGCAGGTGAGCGGGCACCGCGGGCACCGGGCACTGGCACCAGCCTGACGTGGCACTGCGGGCACTGGCACCAGCTCCTGGGGGCACTGGGGGCACTGGCACCAGCCTGAGGTGGCAGTGGGAGTGGCACTGGGGGCACTGGCACCAGCCTCAGGTGGCACCTAGAGGCACCAGGGACACTGGCACCAGCCTCAGGTGGCACCTGGGGGCACTGGCACCAGCTTGATTTGGCACTGGGGGGGCACTGCGGGCACTGGCACCAGCTCCTGTGGGCACTGGGAGCATTGTCACCAGCCTGAGGTGGCACCTGGTGGCATTAGGAGTGGCACTGTGGACATTGTCACCAGCCTGAGGTGGCAGCAGGGGCACAGGGGCACTGGCACCAGCTCCTGGGGGCACTGGGGGCACTGTCACCAGCCCGAGGTGGCACTGGGGGTGGCACTGGGGGTGGCACTGTGGTGTCCCCGTGGTCACTGTCAGCGGTGCCCTTGCAGGGCCGAGGCTCACTCAGGACCCAGCGAGGAGGAGCCCCTGAAGGAGTCGAGGCTGAAGGAGGCGTTCTTGTGAGTGCTGGGAGGGACTGGGAGGGACTGGGATGGACTGGGATGGGCTGGGATGGGCTGGGAATGGACTAGGATGGAACTGGGATGGACTGGGAACGAACTGGGATTGAACTGGGGGGGACTGGGATTTAACAGGGAATGGACTGGAATTTAACTGGGATTTAACGGGGATGGGCTGGGAATTAACTGGGATGGACTGGGAACGAACTGGGAATGGACTGGTAATTAAGGGGGAAGTTACTGGGCATTTAATGGGAATTTGCTGGGATTTTACAGAGAATTTACTGGCAATATACTGGGAATTTACTGGGGTTTTACTGGGAATATACTGGGGTTTTACTGGGGTTTTACTGGGAATATACTGGGAATTTATTGGGGTTTTACTGGGAATCTGCTGGGAATTCCTCCCTGCAGAGCCTCGGGAGAGGAACCACCTGCTCCAAACCAAACCAAACCCACCCCCCTCACTCCCAGCACCCGCTGTGGGATTTTGGGATTTTCCCTACAGATTTTTTTCACCCTTTTTCTTTCGGTTCTTTTTGTCCTTTTTTCCCAACTGCAGCTGTCTGGAATTCCTGCTGGACAACGGTGCTGACCCCTCCCTGCGGGACAAGCAGGGCTACACCGCCGTCCACTGTTTTCCCTACAGATCTTTTTCACCCTTTTCTTTCGTTTTTTTTTTTTTGTCCTTTTTCCCAACTGCAGCTGTCTGGAATTCCTGCTGGACAACGGTGCTGACCCCTCCCTGCGGGACAAGCAGGGCTACACCGCCGTCCACTACGCGGCCGCCTACGGCAACCGGCAGAACCTCGAGCTGGTGAGGGCTCCAGGAGAGGGGAAATCGGCCCCAGGAAATGGGGGAAAATCAGCCAGGAAATGGGGGAAATCAGCTCCAGGAAAGGGGGAAAACACCCCCAGGAAATGGGGGGAAACAGCTCCAGGAAAGGGGGAAACACCCCCAGGAAAGGGTGGAAATCAACCCCAGGAAAGGGGGAAAACACCCCCAGGGAAGGGGTGAAACACCCCCAGGAAAAGGGGGAAAAC
Organism: Montifringilla adamsi; assembly: GCA_017590115.1. Classification (NCBI taxonomy): domain Eukaryota; kingdom Metazoa; phylum Chordata; class Aves; order Passeriformes; family Passeridae; genus Montifringilla; species Montifringilla adamsi. The sequence goes on from JAGGNK010008682.1 coordinate 94,428, forward strand.
ACCCCCAGGAAATGGGGGAAAACACCCCGAGAAATGGGGGGAAACAGCTCCAGGAAAGGGGGGAAAACACCCCCAGGAAATGGGGGAAATCAGCTCCAGGAAAAGGGGAAAACACCCCCAGGAAATGGGGGAAAACACCCCCAGGAAAAGGGGAAAACACCCCCAGGAAATGGGGGAAACTGGCACCAGCCTCAGGTGGCACCTAGAGGCACCAGGGACACTGGCACCAGCCTCAGGTGGCACCTGGGGGCACTGGCACCAGCTTGATTTGGCACTGGGGGGGCACTGCGGGCACTGGCACCAGCTCCTGTGGGCACTGGGAGCATTGTCACCAGCCTGAGGTGGCACCTGGTGGCATTAGGAGTGGCACTGTGGACATTGTCACCAGCCTGAGGTGGCAGCAGGGGCACAGGGGCACTGGCACCAGCTCCTGGGGGCACTGGGGGCACTGTCACCAGCCTGAGGTGGCACTGGGGGTGGCACTGGGGGTGTCCCCGTGGTGTCCCCGTGGTCACTGTCAGCGGTGCCCTTGCAGGGCCGAGGATCACTCAGGACCCAGCGAGGAGGAGCCCCTGAAGGAGTCGAGGCTGAAGGAGGCGTTCTTGTGAGTGCTGGGAGGGACTGGGAGGGACTGGGATGGACTGGGATTGGACTGGGAGGGACTGGGAGGGACTGGGAGGGGCTGGGATTGAACTGGGAGGGACTGGGATTGAACTGGGATGGACTGGGATGGACTGGGATTGAACTGGGAGGGACTGGGATGGACTGGGATGGGCTGGGATGGGCTGGGAATGGACTAGGATGGAACTGGGATGGACTGGGAACGAACTGGGATTGAACTGGGGGGGACTGGGATTTAACAGGGAATGGACTGGAATTTAACTGGGATTTAACGGGGATGGGCTGGGAATTAACTGGGATGGACTGGGAACGAACTGGGAATGGACTGGTAATTAAGGGGGAAGTTACTGGGCATTTAATGGGAATTTGCTGGGATTTTACAGAGAATTTACTGGCAATATACTGGGAATTTACTGGGGTTTTAGTGGGAATATACTGGGAATTTACTGGGGTTTTAGTGGGAATATACTGGGAATTTACTGGGGTTTTAGTGGGAATATACTGGGAATTTACTGGGGTTTTAGTGGGAATATACTGGGAATTTACTGGGGTTTTAGTGGGAATATACTGGGAATTTACTGGGGTTTTAGTGGGAATATACTGGGAATTTACTGGGGTTTTACTGGGAATATACTGGGAATTTATTGGGGTTTTACTGGGAATCTGCTGGGAATTCCTCCCTGCAGAGCCTCGGGAGAGGAACCACCTGCTCCTGCTCCAAACCAAACCCGCCCCCCTCACTCCCAGCACCCGCTGTGGGATTTTGGGGTTTTCCCTACAGATCTTTTTCACCCTTTTCTTTCGTTTTTTTTTTTTTTGTCCTTTTTCCCAACTGCAGCTGTCTGGAATTCCTGCTGGACAACGGTGCTGACCCCTCCCTGCGGGACAAGCAGGGCTACACCGCCGTCCACTACGCGGCCGCCTACGGCAACCGGCAGAACCTCGAGCTGGTGAGGGCTCCAGGAGAGGGGAAATCGGCCCCAGGGAAGGGGGAAAATCAGCCAGGAAATGGGGGAAATCAGCTCCAGGAAAGGGGGAAAACACCCCCAGGGAAGGGGGGAAAACACCCTCAGGAAATTGAGGAAAACACCCCCAGGAAAGGGTGGAAATCAACCCCCAGAAATGGAAGAAAACACCCCCAGAAATGGAGGAAAACACCCCCAGGAAATGGGGGGAAACAGCTCCAGGAAAGGGGGAAACACCCCCAAGGGAAGGGGGGAAAACACCCTCAGGAAATTGAGGAAAACACCCCCAGGAAAGGGTGGAAATCAACCCCCAGAAATGGAAGAAAACACCCCCAGAAATGGAGGAAAACACCCCCAGGAAATGGGGGAAATCAGCTCCAGGAAAAGGGGAAAACACCCCCAGGAAATGGGGGAAAACACCCCCAGGGAAGGGGGGAAACACCCCCAGAAATGGAGGAAAACAACCCCAGGAAAGGGTGGAAATCAACCCCAGGAAAGGGGGAAAACATCCCCAGGGAAGGGGGAAAGTCCACTAGGAAATAGGGAAAGTTACCCCCAGGAAAGGGAGGAAATTACCCCCAGGAAAGGGGGAAAATCCACTAGGAAATAGGGAAAGTTACCCCCAGGAAAGGGAGGAAATCAGCCCTAGGAAAGGGGGGAAACACCCCCAGGGAAGGGGGAAAACACCCCCAGGAAATGGGGGAAATCACCCCCAGGAAAGGGGAAAAATCCACTAGGAAATAGGGAAAATTACCCCCAGGAAATGGGGGAAAATCAGCCCCAGGAAATGGGGGAAAGTCATCCAGGAAATGGGGGAAAACACCCAGGAAATGAGGGAAAATCACCCCCAGAAAGGGGGAGAGTCTCCCTGGGAAAGGAGGAAATCATCCAGGAAAGAGGGAAAATCATCCAGGAAAAGGGGGGAAATCACCCCCAGGAAATGGGGGGGAAACACCCCCAGGGAAGGGGGGAAATCAGCCAGGAAATGGGGGGAAATCAGCCAGGATATGGGGGAAATTAGCTGCAGGAAATAAGGAAAATATCCCTGGAAAAGGGGGAAAATCACCCCCAAGAAAGGGGGAAAACACCCCCAGGGAAGGGGGGAAATCAGCCAGGAAATGGGGGGAAATCAGCCAGGATATGGGGGAAATTAGCTGCAGGAAATAAGGAAAATATCCCTGGAAAAGGGGGAAAATCACCCCCAAGAAAGGGGGAAAACACCCCCAGGGAAGGGGGAAAATCCACTAGGAAATAGGGAATATCACCCCCAGGAAAGGGGGAAATCCACTAGGAAATAGGGAATATCACCCCCAGGAAAGGGGGAAATCCACTAGGAAATAGGGAATATCACCCCCAGGAAAGGGGGAAAACAACTAGGAAATAGGGAATATCACCCCCAGGAAAGGGGGAAATCCACTAGGAAATAGGGAATATCACCCCCAGGAAAGGGGGAAATCCTGGGTCCTGGAAGGGTTCTGGAATGTCCTGGAAAGGTTCTCAGGGTGTCCTGGGCTCCTGCAGGTCCTGGGAGGGTTCCCAAAGTGTCCTGGGAGGGTTCCTGATAGGTTCTGGGCTCCTGCAGGTCCTGGAAGGGTTCTGGAATGTCCTGGAAAGGTTCTCAGGGTGTCCTGGGCTCCTGCAGGTCCTGGGAGGGTTCCCAAAGTGTCCTGGGAGGGTTCCTGATAGGTTCTGGGCTCCTGCAGGTCCTGGAAGGGTTCTGGAATGTCCTGGAAAGGTTCTCAGGGTGTCCTGGGCTCCTGCAGGTCCTGGGAGGGTTCCCAAAGTGTCCTGGGAGGGTTCCTGATAGGTTCTGGGCTCCTGCAGGTCCTGGAAGGGTTCTGGAATGTCCTGGAAAGGTTCTCAGGGTGTCCTGGGCTCCTGCAGGTCCTGGGAGGGTTCCCAAAGTGTCCTGGGAGGGTTCCTGATAGGTTCTGGGCTCCTGCAGGTCCTGGAAGGGTTCTGGAATGTCCTGGAAAGGTTCTCAGGGTGTCCTGGGCTCCTGCAGGTCCTGGGAGGGTTCCCAAAGTGTCCTGGGAGGGTTCCTGATAGGTTCTGGGCTCCTGCAGGTCCTGGAAGGGTTCTGGAATGTCCTGGAAAGGTTCTCAGGGTGTCCTGGGCTCCTGCAGGTCCTGGGAGGGTTCCCAAAGTGTCCTGGGAGGGTTCCTGATAGGTTCTGGGCTCCTGCAGGTCCTGGAAGGGTTCTGGAATGTCCTGGAAAGGTTCTCAGGGTGTCCTGGGCTCCTGCAGGTCCTGGGAGGGTTCCCAAAGTGTCCTGGGAGGGTTCCTGATAGGTTCTGGGCTCCTGCAGGTCCTGGAAGGGTTCTGGAATGTCCTGGAAAGGTTCTCAGGGTGTCCTGGGCTCCTGCAGGTCCTGGGAGGGTTCCCAAAGTGTCCTGGGAGGGTTCCTGATAGGTTCTGGGCTCCTGCAGGTCCTGGAAGGGTTCTGGAATGTCCTGGAAGGGTTCTGGAGGGTTCTGGGAGGGTTCCTGAGGTGTTCTGTGTCCTGGAAGGGTTCTCAGGGGATTCTGGGCTCCTGCAGGTCCTGGAAGATTTCTGGGGGAGATATTTCTGGGAGGGACACTTTGGGTGCCTGAGGGACTTTTCTGGGTACCCAAGGGACGTTTCTGGTTACCTGAGGGACATTTTGTGTGCCTGGGGGACACTCTGGGTACCTGAAGGACACTTTGAGTACCTGAGGGACATTTTGGGTTCCTGGGGGACACTCTGTGTCCCTGAGGGACATTTGGGGCGCCTGAAGGACACTTTGGGTACATGGAGGACATTTTGGGTACCTGAGGGACACTTTGAGTTCCTGAGGGACATTTCTGGTTACCTGAAGGACACTTTGGGTACATGGAGGACATTTTGGGTACCTGAGGGACACTTTGAGTTCCTGAGGGACACTTTGGGTACGTGGGGGACACTTTGGGTACCTGAATGACATTTTGGGTGCCCAAGGGAAATTTTAGGTACTTGAGGGACACTTTGGGTACCTGTGAGGGACATTTCTGGTTACCTGAAGGACACTTTGGGTACCTGAGGGGCACTTTGAGTTCCTGAGGGACACTTTGGGTACGTGGGGGACATTTTGGGTACCTGAGGGACACTTTGGGTACCTGGGGGACACTTTGAGTTCCTGAGGGACATTTCTGGTTACCTGAAGGACACTTTGGGTACCTGAAGGACATTGTGGGTGCCCTCCAGGTACCTGGGGGACACTTTGAGTTCCTGAGGGACACTTTGGGTACATGGAGGACATTTTGGGTGCTCTCCAGGTACCTGGGGGACACTTTGAGTTCCTGAGGGACACTTTGGGTACGTGGGGGACATTTTGGGTACCTGAAGGACATTTTAGGTGCCCGAGGGAAATTTTGGGTACCTGAGGGACACTTTGGGTGCCTGAGGGACATTTCTGGTTACCTGAAGGACACTTTGGGCACCTGAATGACATTTGGGTACCTGAGGGACAGTTTTGGTTAGCTGAAGGACACTTTGGGCACCTGAATGACATTTGGGTACCTGAGGGACAGTTTTGGTTAGCTGAAGGACACTTTGGGCACCTGAAGGACATTTTGGGTGCCCGAGGGAAATTTTGGGTACCTGGGGGACACTTTGAGTTCCTGAATGACATTTCTGGGTACCTGAGGGACACTTCCACCTGCCACCTGCGTGTCCCCTGTCCCCAGGCCTACAATGGTCACTGTGAAGCCCTCAAGGCTCTGGCTGAGACGCTGGTGAACCTGGACGTGCGGGACCACAAGGGCCGCACCGCGCTCTACCTGGCCACGGAGCGCGGCGCCAGCGAGTGCGTGCAGGTGCTCACCAGCCACGGCGCCTCCGCCCTGGTCAAGGAGAGGAAGAGGAAGTGGACGCCTCTCCACGCTGCAGGTGGCACCTGGGAGGGTTCCTGAGGGGTTCTGGAAGGGTTCTGGAAGAGTTCTGGAATGTCCTGGGAGGGTTCTTGGGGTGTTCTGGGTCCTGGGAGGGTTCCTGAGGGGTTCTGGAGCTCCTGAAGGTCCTGGGAGGGTTCCTGAGGGGTTCTGGAGCTCCTGAAGGTCCTGGGAAGGTTCTGGAATGTCCTGGGAGGGTTCCTGAGGGGTTCTGGGTCCTGGGAGGGTTCTGGAATGTCCTGGGAGGGTTCCTGAGGGGTTCTGGAGCTCCTGAAGGTCCTGGAAAGGTTCTGGAAGGTCCTGGGAGGGTTCCTGAGGGGTTCTGGAGCTCCTGAAGGTCCTGGAAAGGTTCTGGAAGGTCCTGGGAGGGTTCCTGAGGGGTTCTGGAGCTCCTGAAGGTCCTGGAAAGGTTCTGGAAGGTCCTGGGAGGGTTCCTGAGGGGTTCTGGAGCTCCTGAAGGTCCTGGAAAGGTTCTGGAAGGTCCTGGGAGGGTTCCTGAGGGGTTCTGGAAGGGTTCTGGAAGAGTTCTGGAATGTCCTGGGAGGGTTCCTGAGGGGTTCTGGGGCTCCTGAAGGTCCTGGGAGGGTTCCGAAAGTGTCTTGGGAAAGTCCTGGGAGGGTTCTGGAATGTTCTGGGAGGGTTCCTGCGGGGTTCTGGGTGCTGGAAGGGATGGGGACAGGGCTTAGCAGAACCCAGAAACCCCAGGGGATGAGTTTCTTCCTGAGGGGTTTGGGGTTTCTGGGGTTTTGTTGTCTCTTTTTGCCTTGTTCCTCTGCCTCATCTGTCCTCCTCATCCCTCTTTTCCTTCTCCCCCTTATCCTCATCCCACTTTACCTTGTTTCTCTTTATCTCTTCTCTTTTCCTCATCCCTCTTTTCCTCATCCCTCTTTTCCTCCTCCCTTTTTCTCATCCCATTTTCCTCCTCCCTCATTTCCTCCTCCCATTTTCCTCCTCCCTTTTCGTCATCCCTTTTTCCTCCTCGCTTTTCCTCCTCCCTTTTCCCCCTCCCTTTTTCTCATCCCTCGTTTTCTCCTCCCTTTTCCTCCTCCCTTTTTCACATCCCATTTTCCTCCTCCCTTTTCCTCATCCCCTTTTCTTCCTCCCTCATTTCCTCCTCCCTTTTCCTCCTCCCTTTTCCTCCTCCCTTTTTCCTTCTCCCTTTTCCTCCTCCCTTTTTCACATCCTATTTTCCTCCTCCCTTTTCCTCATCCCTTTTCCTTCTCCCTTTTCCTCCTCCATTTTCCTCCTCCCTCATTTCCTCCTCCCATTTTCCTCCTCCCTTTTCCTTCTCCCTTTTCTTCCTCCATTTTCCTCCTCCCTTTTCCTCCTCCATTTGCCTCCTCCCTCATTTCCTCCTCCCATTTTCCTCCTCCCTTTTCCTCCTCCATCATTTCCTCCTCCCTTTTCCTCCTCTCTTTTCCTCCTCCCGTTTTCCCCGTTCCTGTGCCCAGCTGCCAACGGGAACACGGATTCCCTGCACCTCCTGATCGACAGCGGCGAGCGGGCGGACATCACCGACGTCATGGACATCCACGGCCAGTGAGTGCCACCTGCGGCCACCAGAGCCACCTGGGCCGGGCAGGGAGACCTGCTGGAAGGTCCCAGCTTGAGATAAGGACCAGGAGAGATCCCTCAGCGGCTCCAGCACGGCCAGAACGGGCTGGAATTTGGGATATTCGTTAATTGCGTTTATTAGTTCTAAAATCACGGGGGGATCATGAGAGGGAAAATGGTTCCAAAGGAGCTTCTCCTGACCTTTCCCAGCTCTTCTGCTCCTTCCTGAGGAGTGGGAGCTGTGCTCAGTCCATCCCACATCCTCTGCACAAGAACCTTCCATTTTTTCCTGCTTAACTATCTTATCCAGAGGTGCCACTACTATCCTAAGTGTCCTTCAGCACCATTCCTGATTGTCCTTCACCCCCATTCCTGTGTCCTTCACCACCGTGGTTTCCATGAATTCTCCATCCCTTTCCCCTCCAGTTTCTTGGTGGTCTCCAACAATTCTCCATCCCTTTCTCCTCCAGTTTCTTGGTGGTCTCCATGAATTCTCCATCCCATCCCCTCCAGTTTCTTGGTGGTCTCCATGAATTCTCCATCCCATCCCCTCCAGTTTCTTGGTGGTTTCCATGAATTCTCCATCCCTTTCTCGTCCAGTTTCTTGGTGGTCTCCATGAATTCTCCATCCCATCCCCTCCAGTTTCTTGGTGGTTTCCATGAATTCTCCATCCCATCCCCTCCAGTTTCTTGGTGGTTTGGGTCAGTGGGGTCTGGGGTCACTGGGGGTCTGGGTCAGTGGGGTCCGGGGTCACTGGGGGTCTGGGGCTCCTGCTGGGCTCAGGGGTGCTGGTCCCACCCAGGGGAGGGGGCGCTCCGAGGGGGTTTGTGTTGTTTTAGAAGTTTTATTCTGGTTTTGGTCTCATGGGAAGAGTGAGATAATGTAGACGTTATAATTCTATTAATTATAGATAAGTAGATATAGATAAATAGATCTATAGATAGAGATGGAGATCTACAGATACATAGAGATGTATATAGCTATAGATCTGTAGATGCATTGGGATATATGGATATATAGATATAGATTAGATGTGGATAAATAGATCTATAGATTTAGATATTGATAGCTATTGATAGATATACAGAGATATATGTAGATATAGACAAAGAGATCTATAGATATGTAGATATATAGATTTATAGATGGATATAGATATGGGTGTAGATAAATAGATATAGATAGATAGATACGTAGATATATAGATATATATAGATATATGAGATATAGAGATATAGACATAAGAAAATATAAAAAACTAAAGCCTGAGGTATCCCACTAAGCCAGCACCGAAAATGAAAAATATAAAATTTATATATAAAAATATAAAATATAAAATTTAAATATAAAATTTAAAATGATTTATATTTAATATATAGATATATGAGATATAGAGATATAGACATAAGAAAATATAAAAAACTAAAGCCTGAGGTATCCCACTAAGCCAGCACCGAAAATGAAAAATATAAAATTTATATATAAAAATATAAAATATAAAATTTAAATATAAAATTTAAAATGATTTATATTTAAAAATATAAATAT
>JAGGNK010008693.1:1356-69153 GCA_017590115.1 Montifringilla adamsi
ACAGGACTTGTTATATGGATATGGACATAGGTAGCCTGCTATTTGTACAGGCACATTTCTGTATATATGGTATTATATTTATGAATCTACTATCTATATATGTACATATAGATACCTGCATACATACAGGTTTGCAGTTACATATTTGTGTGTATATGTATCTAGTTCTTAATGTATGTTGTAATATCTGTGTTTAAATTTCTTTTGTATACAGTTGTCTAGGTATTTATCTGTATTGGTTTTTATTGTAGTTTTTGGTATATGCCTTTTTAAATAAATATATTGGTATTTGTATTGGTATATATGTTTGGTTTTATATTTTTAGATGTATATTGATCTATTTCTATATATATTACATTTACATATACACCCAGATGTATAGCTGTATATTTGTATCGATGCAATTGTACAGATATTTAGATTGGCAGTGCTGTTTGTCTAGTTATAGATTGTTTTATGTATCTGTTTCTTGAATGTAATATGTAACATTTAATCTATATTCTAATCTGTATATTGTGGTGGTTATATATGTATTCAGTTCTATTTAAATGTGTATGGAGTTCTATAGTGGTATAATTCTATTTGCTGAGTTTTGAGTTTTAGAGATACTGATATTTTTTGTATTTATGTATGGGCTGTATGCTTCTTGTAATGTGCAATAAATTAGGTTGTTAATTTTCTGTTGATCTTTGTATAGTCAGTGTTTGTAGAGGTTTGCAATGAATTAGTTTTTGTTAATGGAAGTTGATATTTTTATGTTTTTAAATAGTGTGGTGTAACAACCAAATAAATTACTTTTTTAAACTTTAACTGAGATCTGTAGTTATATGATGTCGGTGCTGGTATAGCAATTTGTAAGAAATGCCATTTGTCAGCTGAGATGGGTGTCTTGTAATTTGTGCTGCCCAAAGCCATGAGCAGATGGAAATCCTGGAGGATTTGGGCCGTGAAAATCTCTGGCCATGCCCAGCACATGCCCCACTTGCACTCAGGCTGGGCACTGGAAGCGCAGATTTGGGATGGCAGCAAAGCCACACGCTGGCTCAGAACTTGCTGCAAAGGCCTGCTGGCTTAGAAAAAGATCAAGTATGTATTTCATATATTCTATTTATTAAAGCCTATATATTAATATATATATTATATTAATATATAGGCTTTAATATATATTGTGGGAATCCTTAAAATCAGAGGGTTTTGGGAAAGCTGCTCCTCAGTGAGGAGGATTTCTAGCCTAGAGGAGTATGAAAAATAAAAAAGAAGACCGTGGACAGTGCCACTGCTGGAGGCCCAGGCTGTTAAAAGGAGGAAGGGATCATCCCCTTCGTTGTCTGTAGCTGATATCCTTGTCAGTAATAAGTAGCAACTTTAGGGTCTCCTGGGCAATGGGATGGGAAACCATGGGAAAACAGAAAGGGATGTCTTTTACCAGCTTGAGACAATTTTACAAGATAAAGGATGTTTATATTTCTCAAAACATGAACTACAAGACTTGTTAATCTGGGTAAAAGCGAATACTCAAACTATAGACTTGAAATCTGCTTTTACCTTTGATTTCTGGGACCAGATAAAATGGAAAATTTACAATCTAGTCTCTCTCAAAAAGGAAGAGACTTTGGTCAAACTAATGCCTGTCTCCAGAGCTTTAATGGAGAGCTTTGAACAGAATGATCATCCCCGACCTCCCCACTACGGCCCCCAAGCACCCCGGGCCGGGCATCCCCATCTGAACGGGGCACCGGCGTTTCGGGCCGGGTGGCTGCTCTGTCGAGCAGCAGAGCTCGGTCCGGGGAAAGCGCTGCCCACTCCTCTATGGACTCACTTCATCATTTGAGCCATGCTGCTCCAGTCTGTGGATCATGAAACAAAAAGGGCAAAATCACCCACTTGCAAGAATGCCCAGAGCGTGAAGTGAAAAGCAGAAAAAAATGGACCTTTGCACAAGTCCCCAGACCATGCAACTAAAATGGAACAATAAGGATGCTTGCATGGCTTTTCAGACTGTGCAAAAAAAGGAGAATGAAAGGACACTTGCACAAGGTCTCGGACTGTACAGCAAAACGGGGGAAAAAAAGGGACACCTGCACAAATCCACAGAGTGTACAAGAGAAAGGAAGAAAAAGTGAGACCTGCATGTGTCTGCAGACTCTACAGCTGCAGAGAAAAAGAAAAGGATGCCTGCACACACCCTGCTGGGCAAGAGACACCCCCTTTTTAGCTGAAGCTGTTGGCAGGAGCTTTACCAAACATATGGCATCTTTATGCCAGTTTTGTTTCAATATGCTGGCCCAGCAAAGAAACTTCTGCTTACCCACTGGACCATTAAAAACTTTGTGGGATGACACCAGCAAGAAAGACTTGATAACTGCTCTGTGGCTTCAGTCCATCATTTGATCAGTGCTGCTCCAGTCTGCAGGCCAGGAAACAAAAATGCAACAAGAACCCACTTGCACAAGTCCCCAGTCTGTGCAAGGAAAAGGGGAAAAAGGGGACACCCACAGCAATCGGCCGACTGTATAAGAAGGCAAAAATAAAAGACACCTGCACATGTCTGCAAACCCTACAATCGCAGGGGGGAAAAGAAGGATGCCTGCATTTGTCCACAGAATTTACAACATCAGGCAACAAACAGGACTCCTTTGACAGGCACACCCTGTCCCAAAGCAGCACAAAACTCGCTTGCAGTGCATAACCCATAGCTCAAAGGATCCAAGAGTAACGCAGAACAGGCATCAAGCGCACACGTCCTGTACTTTGGCCACCAATGCTTCTCAGTAAAACTAGTTCCCTAAATTAGAATGCCTGTCATTCCTGCTCATTTCCTGCATGGATGACATCAACCAGCACATCGTAGGATTCACTGAAGGCAGAACGATTTTTTAGTGGGGAAAAAATGCCGACTAACAAACCACCCATATGTGTTTGCATGACACTGGAGCAGCGTTTGTGTTGTCAATATGGCAGGGACACGTCCTTTGCACGGGGCAGTGCCCATGTCCTGTGCATGGCAGGGGGTGCCCTTGGAGCAGCCCTCACAGTGTGGGTGCACCCATTTTCATTATGGCAGGGGTTTTCAGGGTATCTTCGACCCCGGCTGCTGTAGATGTCCGGATAGGGAAGTCTTGCTAAGCACAACCTGTCCAGCTCCCTCAGGCAGGCTCCCAGCTGCAGGCAATCATAGCAGGCACCTCAGCTCTTAAGTGAGATCAGCTCTTTGGTGAATTCAGCTCTTTAGCGATTGCAGCTCTTTGCTTACTGAGTGCCTCGGCAGAAGCAGGGAGAGAGAGAGAAGAAGTGCTGTATGAGGCTGCACAGAGTTATCTTTATTGGCAGCTTCTGCAAAGGGTCACAGTGACAGCTCTTGTGCTGAACAGCACAGAAATAGCGTTTATATAGGGTTTAGGGGGTTTGGGAAACAGTCCAATAGTAAGGGTGGAGGTGAGTAACTGGATAGTAGAATGTCTCTCTATTGTTCGAACCAAAGGCAGAAGAGGGGCTTCTTTGGTGCAGTCGTCATGACAAGGCGCTTCTTATCTTAGGCAACTGACTGCCAGGGAGGCCTTGCAGGCCCTGTGGCTGCTACACACCCATGGGCACATTTGTCTGTTCTCTCCGCTTCCACCAGCTCCCAAGTCAGCCCTGCTCTAGAGAAAGTTCTCTGTCTGACACTGAACTCCTGGTGCCTTTGCAAAAAGCCACTCCCTGTGGCTTGTGGAAAACCTGCAAGGTCACATTCCTACATGGATGTGGGTTTCAAATCTCTGTCATGCCCATTTTGGATATGTGTTGCATAGTACTGCATTTTTCAGTCATTTGCTGCACTCTCATTTCTGGCCTGCAAACTCTGATATCCACAGTTTCTGGCTGGATTGTCGTGCCTTACACAGAAAGCCCTGGAGACAACACTACAGACAGGCTCCATCTGCAAGAAAAGGGGATTTTGTTCCAGCTTTTCCCTTTGACCAGTGCGTAGCAAGCACACCTGGGCCTCATTCAGGTCTGTGTGGGCTGGTAGTCAGCTTCTGCTGGGAATTTAAAGCTTTTAGCCTACTTTCTGTGGGAATCCATAAAATCAGAAGGTTTTGGGAAAGCTGCAAAAGGCAGGCCTCAGAGACAGCAGAACTGTGATTAGAGCTAAGCAGTAGCCATAAAATAAGTTGGCAGAAAAATTATGTGAAAAGTAGAAAAGTAAGGACAAATAGAACAATGGTCTGTGTATTAATGCTTGTCTAGAATAACCCCTGAGCTGCAGAAAAATATATCTAGCGGGATATTAGGAAGTTCTAAGCTTAATAATGGAGCTCTGTGCATTGTATTTTACGGTTTACAAACAAGCATTGTTTTAACGGAATATACGTGTGCTTATAGTGGTTGGATGGAGCTACTGTCAATATGCTCTTGCTTTGTGTGATTGGTCAAAAAACTTATAAAGTAAGTTGTAACATAAAGTTCTTGGTCTGCTGCCTGGGATGTGAGCTGCTGGCATCTTCCCATTGTCCCACGCAATGAGACAGATGCTGGAAAATAAAACGGCTCAAGGTACGTTCCTAGCAGTCCTGTCCCACTCGTGATTTGTACATAACCCTCGGTCGGCAATACTTTCCACAGCAAAAAAATGGAACAAGCCCAGCTGCACCGAAACACAAATTTCACTCTAAAAATTACAATTGTCATTTTCCTCTACTCAGGCCATGAAGAAAGCAAACTTTACTTGAGCTGGAGGCACAGTGTCCTCCAAGACTATTCTTAAGTAGGACAATGTTCCAGAGAAAGACTGGCAAACCCAGAGATTACTGGTGCTTGGGAAGCTTTGCAAAACCTTCCCACCTGCGGTGCTCTTGCACCCTCCTGAGCTCCTGGAGCTCTCACTCACCTCAGGTACAGTTTGGACAGAAGGGGATGGTTGCATTTGTGAGCTGGGCACAGGAGGAGGGAAGACCTTGCAAACACTGTCACGAGGGCAGGGCTGTTTCCATTTGTGGTGCCAAGTGGTAGTGCATAACCTTTGATTTCATGTGAGGTGCTGAAGGGCAAAAATTCTCAGTGATAAGGACATCTTCCACTCACATAGCAGGGCAAGTGAAGGCGAAGGTGCAATCTGTCTTTCATGGAAGGTGTTCAGTTTTAACAAAATACTTCTGCAGAAGATGTGCCCAGGCAGTGGTGATTCAGAGCATTTTATCAGACTCCCATAGCATTCCCACATCTGTTTTTCCACATTTTCTCTCTCTTTTTCATTGTGAATGATTTCTCCTGCCAGGGTGGCTCCTGCTTGGAGTTCTGCTCTCAGTGGAGTCCCGGAGTTTTCTCAGCAGGCCTTTGCAGCGAGTTCTGAGCCAACGTGTGGCTCTGCTGCCATCCCAAATCTGCGCTTCCCGTGCCCAGCCTGAGTGCAGGTGGGGCATGTGCTGGGCATGGCCGGAGATTTCCATGGCCCAAATCCTGCAGCATTTCCATCTGCTCATGGCTTTGGGCAGCACAAATCACAAAACCCCCATTGCAGCTGACAAATGGCATTTCTTGCAGATTGCTACAGCCACACTGCTGACAAATACAAGAGAATTAATTTCAGTCGAAAAATGTCATTTATTGTCAATTGCTACACCCAGGCTGGCAATATAGAATTATGCTAATCTCAATTTAGGTTAAAAAAATGAATTTATTAGATTATTACAACAATGCTATGTAAAAGTATACAAATACCAAGTTCAGTTAACAAAAACTTAATTTATTGCCAATTTCTGCAACAACTCACTATACACAAAGATCAATCAGGTGTTTAACAACCTAATTTATTACATAACACTAGAAGCTTAAGGCCTATCTAGGAATAGAAAAATATCAATCTCTCTCTCTAAATAGCCCTGTACCAAGAACGCAATTGATACAATTATACAACTATACATCTCTGTACATGTTTAGAGTAGAAAGAAATACATATATATCCACCACAATATACAGAAGTAAATATAGATTAAATACGATATATTACATACAATAGATATAAAAATAGATACATAAAACAATCTGTGAATAGACAAGTACCAATCTAAGTATCCATACAATTGCATCAATACAAATATACAGCTATATATATGTATACAGATATGTGTACAGATATGTATACATATATATATATATATATACTCATATATACATATAAATCTACAGATATATTCACACATATGTAAATAGAATTACATCCAGAAATAGATTGATACACATATAAAAAACCAAAAATCTACAAATCAAAATTTGTATCTACCAATACAAATACCAATATACCTATTTAGAGAGCCATATACCTATAACTATGTCAACAGAAATAGAAACCTACACACCGTAAACCTAGGAAATAGAACAGAGAGATAACAACATACGTATATAGTTAGATACATATATACACATAGAAGTTATTACAGACATATATGCATGTGTATATATACACATAAGAATATATAGCATGCCAATACAACAACAAAAATATACATAAATATAACAACATACATCTAGAAATAAAACCATACGAATGGCAACCTACATAGGTAAATATCCATGTAATTATCACTGCCTATATGCATGCCCATGTAATTTTAAACAGAACTGCAAGCAGAGGGATCCCAGCTGCCCCATCTTCAAAGCCTCTCTCTCAGCCTCTTCCTCCCAGGCAGAGCAGCTCTCCTGGACAGGGACAGCAGATGTGACATCTGGGAAGGAAAGGGAACACTGAGTCAGCATGGGGATGTTTCCCTTGGCAGCAGCTGCACTTCCATCAGGGAAGAGGAAGCCTCAGAGCCTCCCCAGGAGGGTTAGAAAGAGAAAGCAGCCGAGCGGGCCAGGCTGTGGTGAGCGCAGCCACGGCGGGACCGTCCCGCAGCCCCAGCAAAAAGGTAATTGTGCAGCAGCAGTGTGCTGTGTGTGCAGCAGCTTGGTTACTTGGCTTTTTCTCCCCACTTAGGTATCATTCTCCCTTCAGCAAGCCCTACAATTTGCTGGTTGATGTTAGCCATGGAGCAAATGGGTGGCAATGACAGGCATTCCAGCCGAGAGAACTCTCCGGGATATTAGCAGAGCATGATTTCATCCTCAGCATTTAAGCAAGTGTTCTTGGTTTTAGTCAGAAGTGCTGCTGGGCAAAATGGCACATTGCCTTTGGTTTCCTCGCATGCTGGCTCTTTCTCAGAGTTCAGCTTGGCGTACAGGGTGTATGGGCTTGGTGCCTGTTCTGTGTTACTCTTGGATCCTTTGAGCTGTGGGTTATGGACTGCAAGGGGGTTTTGTGCTGCTTTGGGGCAGAGGAGAAATTTTTGGGCTTTTCTTTTGCATTAGATGTAGAAAAGGTTTGGTTGCTATGCATGAATTCACAGAGCAACCCAGAGCGGCTGCTCTTGCCATGTCACAGCGTTGTCATCAGGAGGTTTTCCTGGTGCCTGCAAGGCCTCAGCATCCAGAGCAGCTCTTGGCGCGCTCCTTGCAGGAGGATCACCTCGACTGAGCTGTTCTCAGATTACAGCGGCTGTCCTTTTGTTTCTGTATTTTCTTGCACAGTCCGTGGACTTGTGCAAGTGTCCTGTTTTTCCCCTTTTTCCTTGCACAGTCTCAGGACTTGTGCAAGTGGGTTTTTTTTCCATTTTCGTTTCCTGGCCTACGGACTTGAGCAGCACTGCTCAAACGATGGAGCGAGTCCGTAGAGCAGTCAGCAGTGCCTTTTCATTGGCGGCTTCTCGGAAAGCTTTTCATCGTTTGGCTGGTAAATAGCAGTTTGTTTTCCTTGGGGCAGCGTGTTGGAATAAAAATGGCCTAAAGATGCCATATGTTTGGTAATGTTCCTGTCAACAGCTTCAGCTGAAAAGGGGGTGTGTCTTGCCCAGCAGGCTGTAGGAACCTCCAAAACGCAGACTGGGAGAGCTTTGCAGGCATCCTTCTAAAAGCCGTACAGTTCTCTCCCAAAGTGTGGAAAAGCATCTTTTAATAGAAGTTTTGGTTTTTTTTCCCTTGGGGCAGCAAGTTGGAACAAAAATGGCATAAAGATGCCATATGTTGGGTAAAGCTCCTGTCAACAGCTTCAGCTGAAAAGGGGGTGTCTCTTGCCCAGCAGAGTGTAGGAACCTCCAGAACGCAGGCTGGGAGAGCTTTGCAGGCGTCCTTTAAAAAAACCGTGCAGTTCTCTCCAGAACTGAGGAAAAGCATCTTTTTTTTCTGCATTCCATCCTTAAAGGATGTGCCTGTCTAACTGGACCCTCTCTGTGTGCTACAAGAGCCATTGGCTCTGCGCTGCAGGGCAAACTGCCGAGCACTTTGTGTGTGCTCCTGAAGCCCAGAGCAGGGCCTGTGCTGTGCCCCAAGAGAACTGCAAGCGCTGAGAGGGGTTTGGTGGAAGCTTTTGTGGGGAATTGTTGACAGCAACCGCGTGGCACATGCTGCATGCAATTTACAAAAAGAAAAAGCAAGTCCAGGAAAGACAGGAGAAAAAAGCTGCTTTAGCTGTAGGCTGGACAATGAGCTCCAATGTAGGCACTGCCAGCTAAGGAACAATTTGCATCCTCGTGGCCAAGCTTCTAGTTCCTTAGTGGCAAAGCCGAGCAAAAAGGTAGACACAGCCTAGGCTGTTGGCCTGTAGTCTTGCTTGCTGTTTTAAAGAAGTGCTGCTCCTGGAGGGATGTTGTGAAAGGAAAATGCTCTCTGCTTGGGTGGACTTGTTCTGTGGGATTGCTCAGCACAAACAGTTTTCTAACAGCACCTGATTCGTTTTCCCTTGCCCCCGGCAGCTCGCCTCAGAGGTGGAAGGAGTCAAGCGCGCGCTTTGGTGAGTGGGACGGGCACCCACGACATTCCTGGTGTCTGAGGATTGTGCAGAAAGCTGCCAGCCACTGACCCGTGGGAAACGGCATCTGAAAATTCACATGCAGGCATCATTTTCCAGGCATTCTCACAGGGACTGTGAACTTCCCTTGGTGTCAGAGAAGCGGTAGCATGATGTCCTTTAGTGCTACTGGTGTGAAAGTCAGCCCCTTTGTGCACAGAGCCTGTGCAGGCTCCCTGCTGTCAGCAGAGAGAGGTGCCCAGGTGCAGTTCACAGCCTTGTGGGGTGCAGAGGAGCCGCTGCTCCCTGCAGGGACCCACCCCTCTCCACGCCCTATCTAGG
Source organism: Montifringilla adamsi (assembly GCA_017590115.1). Taxonomy (NCBI): domain Eukaryota; kingdom Metazoa; phylum Chordata; class Aves; order Passeriformes; family Passeridae; genus Montifringilla; species Montifringilla adamsi. The sequence goes on from JAGGNK010008693.1 coordinate 10,499, forward strand.
TAGCTACAGTCACTGCTTCGACTGACCCCTTAACGTTGACATGACCCCAGTTTGTTGAGAAGATTCCTGAGCAGCTCTGCATGGCAGAGACAAAGTCTGTCTGTGAAGGGCTGGGATGCAGTTCCTATTGGCTGCTCTCGAAGGCCTGAAATCCTGAGGGGAAGCCAGCTGACCAGAGCTGAGCAGGGAAATGTTCCCTGCTTCTACTCAGACACTTCCAGAGCAACTCGAGGGTTAGTTGGGACATAAACACCACATCAACACCACATAAACATCCCCACACAACAGCTTTTGCCTTCAGGTGAGCTGCTGCTTGCTGCTTCTGCCAGCTCTCAGGAGCCAACTTCCCTGCTCCTTATTGCTTGTTTGTGCTTTTTCCCTGCCTATTCCTTGCAGGTTCTGCTAGCAGAGGTTCTTGCCATTCAGGACTCCTCGGCCCAGGCAGGAAAGGCGGAGCGGCAGGAGAGCACGGATAGAGTGCACGACACCCAGGAGTTCAGGTGTGTGTTGAGCTTTCTCGCTTTCTCTGAGCAGGGCTGGGCATTGCTGGGCTTTAGGAGGCCCAGTGTCAAAGAACAAATTTGGCTTTCTCATTGTTGGACTTGCTCAGCACAGACGGGGGAAGGCAGCCCAGGGCAGATCTGGCTGCTGACCGACCTAGAGCACAGCTGCCTCCTGGGAATCACTTCTTCAACCTTGACAAAAAGCATTCTGAACTAGACCAGAGTAAAAGCAAGGGAGGTTCAGGCTGGGCTTAAGGACAGCAAAGCACTGACCTGCAAAGGCAGTCATGCAGCAGAACAAGCGCCTCAGAGAGCTTGCGCAGATTCCAGCCCCGGAAATTCTGAAGCCCCGGCTGGATAGGGCCTTGAGCAGCCTGTCCAGATGCTGACCCCAAGTGCTTGGAACTGAAGACTGGTCTAGAGGCTTCCTGGGATCTCTGCCAGACTAACCCATCTTTGATAATTGGATTGGAAAATCATCCTCATCTCCTCCCCAAGCTGTAGCTTGCAGGCTCTTTCCTTGTTTCACTAGTGAAAGCAAGAGTAATTGTGGCAGTACTCATCTCGGCTCAGCAAGCATGTCTTAGCCAAAGAAGAACTTTTGCAGGTCCGCTATCCACTGTAATCTGAAAGGAGCGTAAGAGCTAGCAGGCAGGAAGCTGTTACACTGAGAGTACCTGAGCTTTCTGGAAGTGTTCTGTGGCTTCAGGAATCTTGTTTGACTTCCTCAGTGGTGACTCTTTCGTGACACCTGCACGAAAGACACAGAGAGGTGCTGGTCTAGGGAGGGAATTGCAGCATTCTCTTGGGGCGGGAGTGGAGGGCTGTTGGAATCTGTTGAAGAGACTGCCTTATGTGGAACATGGTATGCAGTCCTAGTTTTGCAAGGAGACTGTGTTGCAATTAAAGGCTTGTTTGTCTGTCTGCTTGCCGTAGATGGAAGGAGTTGGCTGCATTTGAGAGAAAGCACCGCTCCTCACTAGAGAGAGCGTCTGAAGTGGCGGCACAGACAGCGGAGGAATGGCAGCCTCAGAGGGATCTGCTGAAGGAAGCGGTTCCTCTGGCAGGAGGTATGCACACCTTGTTCCTAGGCAGCACTTGTGGGAGAGGGATTTGTCCTAGCAAGACCCCCCCGAATGCTGCTTCTGGCAGCAAGCTAAGACTGAGCCTGTGTTGTTGCTGTTGTTGTTCCTCTTGAAAAAAGGTGCCCCCCCGCTCCCAGGTTTGCCGCCGGCAGCGGCCAGCCCACAGGGGCCTGCAGAAGCTGCTGCAGGAGTTCTCTCTCCAAGGGCACACACTGTGCCAGGTGTGCAGAGAGAAGGCGGTGCTGGCGCAAGAGAACGCTGCCCTGGAAGCCCGACTGGCAGCCACGGAGCGGGACCTGCGGGGCCTTTCAGAGCAGCTGGCAGAGGCCAGGTAAAGGCAGGGAGGAGACCCTGGGTGGGACATTACTGAAGGTCTGAAATTACAAAGGTGGTGAGCAGTATGTCAGGATTTACTGCATTCTCTGTGCTCTCCAGATGTTTCTTGGACAGAGAAGCAAAGAGACATGAGCAAAAAGAAAAGGATACTGTGATCTGAATGTTATTTTTCTGCCAGCTCAAGCTCTCAAAGCTCTTTTTGGGCACCTGCTTGCGACCCCTTGCACATTCCTGTGACAAGTGCAAAGCAAGCCAACTTGCCACTGAATTGAGGACCAGGGAAACCGTGCAGATGTTTGCTGAAGCCAGAAGTTTCCCTCTGCTTTTGCTTTCTCCTTCAGTGCATCTGACCATCAATCTTTTCTTGCCAAGTGGTTTGACATGGCATTTTCGGCATTCAAGGCTCTTACATGTGACTGTTGTGAGTAGGGCGCTGATGCTTCAGGTGAAGCTGGAGGGTCATGCTGAAAATCTTGAGACCCTGCAGAGCTCACTCTTGTGAAGGATGGTGCAGAACCTAGAACTGCTTACAAACTGCAGCAGCAGCAGCAGCAGCAGCAGCAGCAGCAGCAGCAGCAGAAAGGAAAGGTCTTGTGACTTCTTGACAGCATCTGGGGATTCTTGCTGAGCACTGGTTCTTGCCCACACCTCTGTAACCTGTCAAGTTCCCTTTGGCTGGTCCTTCTTCCTTTTTAAAGAGTGCCAAGATATTTGGGCACTGCTGGCTTAGTTAGCCAAAAATGAAGGTAGCAAGTGGTCTTGTTCATCAAATTCCAGTAATTTAATTGGCAGGATATCTGTCCCTCCTCCTGGAGAGTCCTTGTGGAGATAAAAGCCTAGTTCTGGTTTCCTACCCGTGCTGCTAGAAGCTGGAGGTTTTGCTGTATCGTTTGGTGAATTCCCTTCGTCCCTTTTACTTAGAGAGTGCCTGGCCAACAAGGTACCTATACGTCCACTGTGAATGGCATGAAACATTGACAAGTCAGCCAGGAGAGCCCTGTTCTCTCCTGCACCTGCAGAGTGACTTGGAAGTGCTGATGAGCTCAGGGCTGTGAGCAGGGGCTGGATATTTGTTCCTTTGCAGTTACTTGGTGAGCTCACCCATGTGTGATAGGTCAGGCAACAGCAATTTCAGCTTTGGCTGCTGAGATCAAACTCAGCTGGGCTGGGTCATGAGGAAAGGCTGCCCAGTCACCTGGAGGGGCCTGCCTTGCTATGTAAAGTGGTAAAATAGTCCTGCTGTATCTGCGTTTCCATGCAAGCCATTTTCCATACTAAGGTGTAGGGATCTTAAGGCACATCTTACTGGAGAAGCTGCCCCTGTGTGCCAGGAACAACTGCTCTTCATCTTCACGACTTGTAGGTCAGAGAAGGAGAGCCTGCAAAGCAGCCTGCTGGAGGCTCAGCAGCGCATATCGGAGCTGGAGATGGCCAGGAGCCGTGCGGAAGCCCAAGCGCGCAGGGCCACGCAGGCCAAGCAGGCGATACTCGGTGAGAGCCTTGTGCGCTTTGTTTCTGGTGATGGCCCTGCCCAGTGCAGTCGCTCCGAAGCCAGCTCTGTCCGCAGGGCTTCTGAGCAGTGAAGCAGCTGAGAGCAGGTCCCTCCTTGCCTGAAACTGGCAGGGCTTAAGGCCAGCAGATTCCTCTGCTTGTGGAGTCTCTGACTGCTGCCGTGTGTCATGTTTGCAGAGGATGTGAGGGGCCTTCGTCGTGAGCTGCTGGCTGTAAGATCTCTCAGCCAGCAGCAATGTGAAGACATGGCTCAACAGCTCCGCTGGGCAGAAGAGCAGTGCGGCAAGGCTCTGAGACTCTGGCAAGCTGCTCAGGAAGCAGAAAAAAGGAAGCTCGTGCAAGAACTGGTAAGAAACAACAGGCACCTGAAGATTTCAGGCAGGTTTGGTGGGCTGGCTCAGCAGAAGAGCAGCCTGAGTATGTGACCTGGCCGCAAGCATCTGCTGTAGGCTACACATGGCTGAGCCAGGCAGCAGGGGGCTTCAAGGGCTCATACTTGAAGGCCTGTGAAGACCCAGAGGACAACGCTGGGACAGTAAATGCAGTCACAGGTTCAGGATGGGCATCAGCCAAGTTCCCCAGGAGGCTGGGTAGTCGCCACCCAAAGCACGGCAGCGAAGGGGCAGGATCTTCCCCACAGCCTTGTGCCATGCAGCAGACGGCTGCTGACCTTGCTGTCAACTGCAGTCCCAGCAACTGGGTTCCTTGCTTCCTGTCCTCCCATGGTGGACAGAGGTCTTCCCTTTGGGCCTGAAGCAGATGCAACAGGCCCCGTGTTGCTGGTATTTCAGCTGGTGACCTGCCTTGTGACTGGGTCATCGAGGCGCTGGCCTCGACCTCGTCCTGCAGTCCATCTGCAGCTCTTCCTTGATCAAAGGGCAGGGGGAATTTGAGAACAGAGCCTCTGAGAACAGGCAGAAATCCTGAGGAGCGAGGGGCCAGAAAACAGGCAGCCATCAGAGCAGGGAAGGAATGTGACATCTCCTTCCTTCCACCTGCTGACACTCCCTCTAAATTTTGGGTTAGAACAGCATTGCTGGAGGGCACAAAGTCATGACTAATGTGCACTTTTCAGGTGGGGGGGTTGTTGGAGGGATGAAGCTTCCATTTCTTTCTTTGGGGAGCATTGCTGGGACTTCATCTGGAAGTGTCTCTTCCCCTCATCAGGAGGGACAACTGGAACAACTGCGTGTGGAGGTGTGGGAGCAGCTGGAGGAACGGGCAAACTTCCTGGCAGAGGTACAGAGGGAGCAGGAGAAAAGGCTGCTGGAGATGAAGCAGGAAATTGCCATCATGCAAGCTGAACAAGAAAAGCTACCAAGCAGAGCCAGTCAAGAGGCACAGAGTGTGGAAAGAGAGTTTGTGTGCTGTTGTGGACTCCTTATGGGCACTGCGTCTCTGGGCACTGTCTGTCTGGGTGGGATTGTCTCTTAGCTGGCCCTTTAGAAATACGAGAATGAGAACAAAATGCTTTTGGAAAGCGAGAGCACATCGATGTTGGTTGCCACACAAGTGGTGTGTGGGAAGTTTAAAGCCGTCTTCTCTTCATTTGTGTGCAGCTCCTGCAGGAAGAGCAGCGTCAGAAGGCTGCTGTCTTACACAGGGTGTACCAGCTGCAGAGAGAGCTAAAGCAAAGTGAGCAGCTGAGGCAGGAGCTGAGTGAGGAGTGGGAGAATGGGCAGGTGAGCCTGAGTAGGCAGGTAGCAGAGGAAAGGGCAGTGAGGGGGCATGAACTGGAGATCTCAGGAAAGGGGAGGCAAGGACTACTGCATGCACTAGAAGCACAGAGCCTGGCAGACTCCAGCACTGAGCACCAGGAAGAAGAGCTGGGATGGAAGGGTTAGAGCTGGGTAGGGAAGCAGAAAGAAGTGGCTGACTAGAAGTGCTTTGGAGACTGGAAGAGAGGAAACCTGAGCGTGATGGCAGGTGCCAGTAAGATTTCTCTTGATGGAATATCAAGGCCATGCTGCAGGCAGAGCTGCAGGAAGCTCAGAGGAAGACGAGGGCAATGGAGAAGAGGCACAAAGAAGAAGTGGAAAGGATGCACAAGGTCCTGCTGCAGTACAGGCTGGCTGAACAAAAGCAGGTGAGGGAAAGAGCAGGAGGCACTGCAGTCATGCAGCAAGTGGTCTCTGCCCTTGTTGCCTTTCCCCTGCAGGGCAGCAGGCAGATGGGGACAATGTCTCTGTGGTGTCCATGGCAGCTGGTCAGAAGGACACTTCCTGGGCGGCTGAATCTCAGCTGCTGCCCTGAGCAGCAGGGCTAGTGCTTTGGCCGGTGGGCCAACAATCCTCTGAATGTATTTCTGCTGGCCTCTTAGTGCTCCCTTTGTTTTTTGAGGGGTTTGTTCAGGTGAGCAAGGTGACCCACTCAGATTCTGAACAAGTTGTCCCTGTCCATGGTGAATGCAGTCATCAGAACGTCATACAGTGACGTGTAAAGTTGGTCTTTCCCTTTCATGCTCTCTACTATGGCTGGCTGTGACAAGCTGTAGTCTCTGACTGCTTGTTTGGGTTTGACTTGAGGAGGAAGAGTTGACAGCTCAGCTTGCAGCCTAACACCAGTGTTGTTCCTAAGGGCTTGCCTTTGAAATGCTCTGTCTGGGGCATCTCTGCCAAGCACCTTTCTGACACAAACAAATTTCTTGTCCCAGATGGGCGCAGGACGTGCCATCAAAGCTGCCGCTGCAGCAGCATCCTGCCAAGAAGCCTCCTCTCCGCAGCCTGAAAACCGGAGCATGAGCAGCTCGCCCCGCTCAAGCCAGGAGAGAGAGAAGCAGTTCCTGAAGCTGCTGAGTACGTCCTGGGGATTTCTTGTGCGATCGAGCGGTGTATTATAGTGTGTGTGCCTCAGCATGAGCTGGAGCACATGTTCCTCCTCCCTCTGGTGTCAGACAGGCATTGTGGACTCCCTACAGAAGCCAGTGTTGTACTCGGAAGCAGCCAGGGAGCACTTTGGGGCGTTCCTTTTGCCGTTGAGGGCAGCTGGGAGTGGGTGGGCTTTGCCTGAGCTTCCCTGTGCAGTGAAGACAAGAGCGGGGATTGTGTCCAAGCCAATGACTCCGTGAAGGTGTGTGTGCTAGTCTGGCCAAACTGATGAGAACACTTGGCTTCCTAGATTCCCTTTAGACTCCTGACTTGTCACCAGTCATTGGAGACAAAATACTTCCGAGAAATTGATTGGCTGTGTGGCTGCTTTAATGCTGGTGTTGTTTTTATGACTGTTAGTACATTTACTATTCCTTCTACAGTTTGGGGTTGATAAGAATTCTACATTTTGGTTAGCCTGACCTCCTTGAAGAGAACATCAGGTGACAGCACAAATAAGAGAGGAAGAAGAGGGCTTTTCAATGTGCCCTAAAAGTTAAAACTTTACATTCTTAGAACAATCCCGAGCTATCAGAGAGGAAGGGTTGTTTTCATAGTGCCCCAAAAGAAGAAAACCAGGACACATTTTTTACAATCCCTGCTTGATACTTTAGTTGTACGCTTAGGAAGATGCATCAAAGAGAGACATCTGTGTGGCATTTCCAGATAGAGCTGCCCTGCAGGCAATTCTCAGGAAGAAGCCTGCAGCCCCTCTGCTGCATGTTCCTCCAGTACCAGGCACTTTGTCACTGCTAATGCCCAGCTGGTAAATAGTCTTGGAATACTAAGCATTGGCCTCAATCCCTGCACAGATTCCTGCACTCTAGGAAAGCACACCAAGGCCTTGGTGACTCTGCAGTACAACTGAGTTGCTTCTTACAACTAGTAATAGCTGCCAGTGCAGTGCTGTCAGAGACTAATGGGTCAGGTACAGAACAGAGCCCAGTTTACTCAGTGTCTGCCGTCAGCTGTTGGGACAAAAGGTGATTGATTGACTCCTCCGTGGGTCTGAATTCAAAGACAATCATGTTCTGCCTTGAGTGGGGTCACCTGTAGCAGTGTGGGGGTTTAGATGCTGGTTGCTGCTACCTATTCCCAGTCAGCATCTCCTGTGGAAAAACCACTTGGACAAGCATTCAGGAAGGCAGTCAAGTCCACACACACCACACTCACCACGGCAAGCTCAGCGCAGAGAGGCAGAGAGGCTTTTATAAGGTGGCTTCCAGCGAGGATTCTTTGAGCATGCCAAAGGGGAACCAGAGACAAAAGATGAGCTATGTCTTCTGCACAAAGTTTAAGCAGAGGCAGGTACAGGGTTAGTAGCAAGGGGCAGGGCAAAGGGAATTGGCTCTCAGAGAAGAAGGGGCTGTCCACCAGGGGTACCATGACCCCCTTTCCTTACACACTGTGGCACTAAATGATGTTTTCAATGGAACTCTTGCTAGATATGAAGGGAGATACTTGGTTGTTTCCAGTTGGTGAAACATTAATATTAATATGGATTAAAACTCTTGCGATAGAGGAATAATTAAGCTCTGTGCAAAAAGACATTGTTGAGTTCAAACTGGGTGCTCACAAACAGCTGTTTGGGAACAATCATATTTCTGTAGTGTGCATGCAGCAACCATAATGAAGATTTGTTTTCCAAAATGTCTGCCTGTAAGTAGCCAAGTGGAATCCAAAGGAGAATTCCTTCAGTCTGAAGGAACATCTATTTCAAACCCTTCAGACTGATTGGCCTGGCTACACTGAGATAGACACACAGGATTTGAAGTTAATATTTTCTGGGTAAGTTTGCAGAAAGGTAAAAAAAGCTCTGGGAAATGAAGCCTCGATTCTTAGAATATGCTGAGGTAGCAGGGACCTGCCAGGATCCTGGTCCTGCACAGGACACCACGAGAATCACACCCTGTGCCCAAGAGAGTTGTCCAAACACTTCTGGAAGCCTCCTGCAGTGACCACTGGCCTGGGGAGCCTGTTGCAGTGCTCAAGCACCCTCTGGGCCATGAATGTTTTCCTGATATCCTGCCTAAAGCTCTCTCAAGTCTGCTTCATGCTGTTTCCTTGAGTCCTGACACTGAAGGCCTGTTTTCCTTGCACGGAAAGAACTATGAAAGTTGATTTTTAGGCTTTTTAATGTGAAATATTGGGTCATCCATACAGAAAATCAGCTCCATCTCAGAACACCATCAACACCAGCCAAGCAACACTTCTGGGACCTTCTGAGAGAGACGCTCCAGCAAGATCTGCTCAGGTATTTTCTGCACTTTTAATATTCTGGACTGTATGGTAAATTTTAGCAGACTTGCTGGTGGTGTAAAAGCTGTGATGTGAATGTGCAGGACCTTCCCTTTTGGGAAAGCCTTTGGTGGAGCTCCTGAAGGGGAGTGTCTTTCTCCCAAAGCATTTTAGCTCCTGACTTGAAGTAGGACTTGCTAAGTGCTAAGATGAGAAAGTAGGAATGAGATAGAGCCTGTATTTACCTGCAGTACTTGCTGGTTTGAATGCTCTTTTTAGTTAAGAAAGATGTGTTTTCAACCTTGGCCAGTTCAGAAATGCTGCCTTTTCAGAATGGGAGCAAAAGCTGACCCTGCTCATAGGTTCATGAATGAATTATGTTGTTATTGTTGCAGAAAAGGCCTCGGGCTTCTGACTTTGCCAGTCCTGTGACGAGCAAGAAGAGGAGAATTGGTCACCGGCCCAGTCATGTCCAGGCAGCAGCTGGTGGCCACTTTTCTTCCTTCCTTCTGCCTTCCTCATCCCTTTCACTTTGGACATGCCTTCAAGTGTCGGCTCCGTTTCCCCCTGCACCCCTGTGGTACAACCAACAGAGAAATTTCAGAGTTCTACCATCCCAATGCCTGCCAGGGTGCAGAAGGAGACCCCCAATTCAAATAGGAAGAAAAATGAATTGGGAAGGCTGAAGCAGTTGCATCCCTTGGATTTCGATGAAGGTATTAATGTGCTGGTTTTCCTGACTCCTGTGTGGATAACTGTGGTGCAAAGATTTGGTTATTAAGAGAAGCTTCTGCCCGAATTAAGGTGCAAGCACCACCCTTTTCCACAGCCAAAGTAAAAATGTTTTTGGACAGTAAATGCAAACTAGGGAGATAGAAAGAAATAAGAGAAGAGAGGCAAGGTGAGGGGAAGAGAGAGACACTAAGTAGGAAGATATCATCCCCACACGGACCCTCTGTCGTCCAGCCAGTCCTTCCTCACCCTTGGTCTTCTCGGTGGTGGGTGTCCCCAAGTCCCTCTGGAGGTACCACCTTCATACTGTCCAAGACTGGGGTATCCACAGGGTGGTCACAGCTGTCCCCACATCTTCAGCTAGAAGCCACAGAAGCATTTTCCTCCCCCACAGTCTCTACAGTGGCGTCTTTGTCTGGTGTCCTAATTCCAAACCTTCACCTCTGCTAGGCCAAGGCTTAGTGCTTTTCTTCATGCCATCTGTGCTTCTCTGAAATTCCTGTTGGAATGGCTTATCTTATGGGAACATCCTTCTTTGACAGTGTTCTGAAATACTTAATTGTTCTATTGCACCTTGTGAAAAGGGAGCTTTGAAAGGGGGCTCTGGATACATGAAGGCACTGCTCTACATTACTGCTCTACCATTATCCCTGCTGTATGGTCGTGAAAAATCAAGACTCTTGTTTTCTGCCATTACGTTATATTGTAACTCTTGCTTTAAAAGACAACAGCAGCAAAGCCCAGAACTTGTGCTGCTGGCACCTTGTCTAAAACTACCTTAATTTTTAGAAATTCTCCCTCTAAGTAGTGCAAAACCAATCAAGTACAAAGAAATGTGAAATTGATTGCTGTTGGGAGAAACTGGTTAAAAGGAAGAGCCAGGCACTAGAAAGTCACAGGGAATGGGTTATTTCTTTCCATTTGATTTCTAGTGAAATGACAGTTGACTGAGACATCACTTTTTCCATCAGCAGATTCCCAAGACTACATGTGGAAGACAGAAACCTGCCACACATTTATTTCAGACTAGTTTACTGAAACATGTCAGTGAAATCTTAGTGATTCCATGACTGTTCATTGAACTCAGCCTTTTCATGGAAACTCCAAAAGCTACAAAACCTGGGCTGTGGTTTCCTGGAGATCTACTTTGAACTGGGCTGTGAGTTCCTCTCCATCCCAGCTGTAGAATTTCTTTCTTCAACAGCTGTGGAAGTGGTACAGACTGAAAACAACGCCGAAAAGCTAAACAGAAATGCATAAAGAACACTTGATCTCTGATGACAGGGACACAGCCAGTAGGGCAGAGTTCAGTTGCTTTGTTAAATCTGTGGGTTGTATCTTTTGGAGGTTGACCTTGCAAATTCCAAGTTGGGCTTAGCCTGGAGGCAGGTTTAGAGTGTGCAGATGCCTCTTGCAAGTGCTGCTCTGCTTGTAGGGACAAGTGCTTTGAGATGGTCTTCCCACATTTCTTCTGGACATGCACACGGTACCTGCAAACCTTGGGATGCCTTTGGAAGGATTTCTGCTTGAATCCATAAACACGTGAGCAGCTTCTGTCAGGAGCCAGTAACAAAATTCTGCCCAGCTGGTAAAGGAAAAATCTGTTCTGTGTTTCAAGTTGGGGCTTAGGCTGAAGCTTTCGTGTGGACTGAGCCATGAGAGCAAATGCACTTTTGGAAATGAAATGTTCACAGCAAAGCTGTCCCTCCAAGTTGTATTGAACATACTCTGACTATTGGTATTTCTGTCCCATTTTATTACCACTTTTACACTTCTTTTTATACTTCTGCTATACCGTGTAATAGTTTTAACACTAAAATCAACAAAAGCAAGTGGAACATCACATGACAGCTCTTTTCTGAAGATTTAAAGCTCAGGTAGCTCTAAGAGTGGCAAGAATGGCTGAGTTTGAACAAGATTACTTTGTGTAAACAATGGCAATAGAAGTTCATAAGGAATATAAAGGATCCTGTGGGTTTTTTATGCTTGGCACAAAACCCCAGATGGAAAGCAGAGAGAGAGATTACCAAGATCCTGAGTGTTCCTTCCTGTTTTCAGCTGACTTTTCCTCATGGCAGCTCTTTTTATTATCATCATAATTCTTCAACATTTCTTTGGAAAGAGGGCTTCGAGGTTATGCGCACGGTAATGTTCCGGAATGCCTTTGAAAAGAGCCAAAGGGTAATTCACAAGTGCAGAGCTGTTTCCAACCCCATCCTGCCATGTTAATGAGGAGCACTCGGTTTTGGCTGCAGGTCATTGGAGCCTTAGTGCCAGTAAGCCCTATAGAATGGAATTGGCTTTCCTGCCGAAAAGAATGCAGGCACTCATCCGAACTTTGGGCCTCTGGAATTGGCAGGGAAGTGGAGATAAAAACATGGCACGAGAAGAACTTCAGCTTCCTTCTTTCTTTCTTTTAGAACCTCGATGCTGGTCTCTCTCAATCTGTTGTCTTTTGTGAAGCTGCATCTGTTGCTGCATGACTTGAATGGCTGTGCAGATGCCACGTCATGCCTTCAAATAAGAAAAGCTGAGCTGGGGCTAACACTGTGGGAATGCACAACCTGTCGAATAAGGTGACCATTCCCTCTTTCTAAACCGTGGGACTGTGTACTGTGGAGAAGGTCGTGTGTGCCCTATCATTAAATGTTATTGCTTCTTCTGAGCAATTTACTGTGAGAAGAAAGCTCTGAAGGCCTTTTCCAAACTGCCCGATGTAGATCTTTTGGCCTTTTAATAATCTCCTGATGAAGAGTGTCAAAATTCTGCTTTTCTGCAGGAACAAGAAAAGATACTTCCATTGCCTCCACATGCTCTGCAACAAGGAACCAACCAGACTACTTGAGGTGAGTCAAACAGCAATTAACTCCTGCCACTGTCAGTGGGGTGCAGTGTCCATCTCTTTCCTGTGCGGAAAGGATGAGTTTGAGCAGGTTTTGTTGGGCCTCCAAGGCTCAGAGCAGAGATGAACACTGAGCTGGGTTAGGACTGGGCAGTTGCACAGGCTCAGCTGCAGCAGTGGTGCTGCATCCCCTCATGGCATTGGCAGTGCAGGAGGAGAGAGAGAAGTGTGTGTGTTTGGTATAAAGCACTGGAAATTGCTGGCAGCTTGTGTCAGAGCAGTGATGTTGGCAAGGGCAGCCAGGCCTCCTGCAGCTCTGGGGCTCTGGGGCAGCTGCGGCCTTTGGAGCAGGCGCGGCAGGAGGCTCACATTGCTCCGGGACCTCCCAAAATGTGGAAAGGCATCTGTAGTTTTCTTTTCAAAATTATCCTGCACACTACTCAGGTGTATCTGGCCTGGGATGCATCTTTGGCACAAGTTGTCTGTCCTGGTACTGAATTTCAACTTGTTAAAAATTAGCTGCTTGTAAATATTAATGTCAGGGTGGTTTGAAGGATTGATTCCTATGTGGAGGATGTTTTTGTCATCCAATAAGAACCAGACCTTCAGGCCCAGAGGAGCAGAAGCATTGGTGTGAGAGTGTTGGGATGTGGCATCTTTTAGTTTCATTGCCAGTTCATCTTGGATTTGTATCATGAGCTTGATAAACCTCACACCTGTTGATTTGAGAATGAAGAAGGTTTTGACTCCCCCCGGCGGCTTTAAGCATTAATGAGTTTTGCCCTCCGTAGGAGCTGATGTGCTTTGGGTATTTCTTCTTGTAGTTTCTGACTTGTCTAGAGTTTGTTTTTGTGGCTGTGTTAGAAATGCCTCAGTTCCCAGGTCAGTAATGTAACTGCTGTCCACTAGAAGAATCAAATATTGCCATTAACTCTGCATTGCTGTTAGACAGACAAGAAGGTGGTTCAAAAGTCCAACTCTGTGCACTCATTTCTATAAATACAGTCCCTTACAAAAATATTTTGCAGATGAATTTTTGCGATTACATGTAACTTAATTAATTTTTTCTTACATAAGAAGAGATTATAATTTAGCAATGTTTCTTCTCTTCCTGAAGCTGCTGTGTTTGTTTGTCATTTGACATTTGAAATGAGGGCAAATATTTTCTAAGTGTGCTCCACTTGCTCATGAAGAAAAGCTCTACAATATAAACTATCAGTAAGTAAGTGTCATAAAAATGTGGCAGATTCCTAGATTTACCTGACTGCATCTTCTTGAAGCCCATGAGCTTGGAAGTAGAAACTGTCAGTCCCAGAGCAACTGACTCAAAGCCTGGGTGTCTGTGTTTGACACTACCCTGTGCTTGTTGTAAAATTATATGTGTGTTTTATGGAATAGAAACATACTAGAGTGTTCTCTTAGAGTTGATCCAGAGAAAAATGGGTCTCATTTTTTCCACTAGAAAACACATAGCCGTTGTCTCCTTGGAGCAACGCCAGCACTACAAGGATGACTTCAATGCAGAGTATGAGGAATATCGGAATTTACATTTTAAGACTGACAAGACTATAAAGAAGTTCAGACATTTTCAAAAGCAGTGGAAGTCTCTGACTCCAAGCTCCAAAGCCTATCAGGTAAAGAAGGATAAATCCAGGAAGACTGTGCTTTATCACAGCAGTGTTTTGGATTCCCTGGAGCTGCTCAGTGAGACAAGGGAAACTGTGGAATTGGCATATATGCTCAGACACTGCTTGGGATGGGTCTGATTTTTGCAGGACCCTGCCCAAAAACCCCTGTTTGAGCTGTCTGTGAAGAAACAGTTGTCTGTGAGAGGTGTCCCAAGCAGAGTCTTAGAGCATGGGCTGCTTCTGTTGCCTATTGAGAGGCTTAATTACAGATCTTGGGTGATGTTGGGAGATGGAGATTTGTTTTGCAAACCTCCCAGAAGAGTGGTGGCTCACAGAGAAGAAAATCTCTAGAGTCAAACCGAGTGTACTTTTAGTGTTTTACCAAAGTGTGCATTTTATGGTGGTAGTGAAACATTCTTCATGGTTTTGTTTTTTTTTTTCTTGCAGATGCTGCGTCATCGAATCCTAGCAGATTATCAGCAGTTACAACAGGTACGTGTGACACCAGCAGGGCCATGGCAACTGCTGAGTCTGCCTCAAGGCTTTTTAAAAGCCAAGGACGTCAGATTCCAAACTCTGCAGAAGTGTTTGCATGCCCTGATTTTCTTTACTTTCTCCTTCACAGGGTAGCCCCAGCTACTCTGAAATGAGGAGCAGGTGCCAGTACCTCCACAAAATGCCGGCCTATATTCAGAGCCGCATTTCTGAATTTGACCAGCAGTGAGTGGAGTACTGGCACCAGACATCTGCTTCAGCAAGAAAACATCTGGTAACTCTGGATTTTTTATTTCAACTAGAAGATTAGGTTTTTAGTATTATATAGATTAGTATAGAACAGTAGGTTATTTTAGCACTTAGCAGTGGATTATGTCTTATAAATGGAGGATTAGTTCAAAGAAGTTGAGTTAGTTTAAGAAGTTGAAAGATGATAGTATTGAAATTTAAAAAGAAAGAAATGTCACTGTTGGTAATTCCTTCTCTCATTGTTGCTTGTATCATATTTGGAGTGGGTTTCTTCTGGTTACTTCTTTTCTTCAAGACTTAGGTTTGTCCACTGAAATAATTTTATCAGTAGAGGGTGGAAGCCCACTACCTCTACTATGAAGTTGTGCTCATTTTAAGAAAATATTGTGGCAGATGGAAATTCTTTATGATAAGTGTATGTGTGTTTTTTCTTCTTGTTAATGCAAACTCTTTGCTTAAAATGGTGGAAGATGGACAACCCCGTCCCCAAATGACCTTGTTTTGGAGGGTTACAGAGGAGTTCACATGGGCTGCTCTAAGCTCTCAGTTTAAAAAGAAAGAAATGTCACTGTTGGTAATTCCTTCTCTCATTGTTGCTTGTATCATATTTGGAGTGGGTTTCTTCTGGTTACTTCTTTTCTTCAAGACTTAGGTTTGTCCACTGAAATAATTTTATCAGTAGAGGGTGGAAGCCCACTACCTCTACTATGAAGTTGTGCTCATTTTAAGAAAATATTGTGGCAGATGGAAATTCTTTATGATAAGTGTATGTGTGTTTTGATTCCTTGTTAATGCAAACTCTTTGCTTAAAATGGTGGAAGATGGACAACCCCGTCCCCAAATGACCTTGTTTTGGAGGGTTACAGAGGAGTTCACATGGGCTGCTCTAAGCTCTCAGTGAGCCAGGGAATATCCACATCTCTGTAAGAGTTCTGTAAAACACTTGGAGAAATGTTGGAGGCAAGGTACTACAATGGGTTTTAAAGAGAGATTGGGTTCAAGTGTCCCTAAAGAATCTCCATGAGTTTTGTAGTTTTCTCCAAACTAGTCTGTCTCAACCAGTCTTTCTAGAGAGACACGAATGTAGATTCCTGCACAGACCCATGGAAACTTTGAAGTCTAGACCCTTTCCTAAGTTTCTTATCAGGAATATATTCAGCTGACAGAGTAGAGGTGTTGCCAGCAATGCCATAACCATCTTTTGGGAGAGATATGAAATTGACTGAGGGAGGATAATATTTTGGAACACTCAAGCAGGGCCTTGGAGAAAATTTTACAAATTCTGCAATTATCTCTGTGCTAATGATGTTGAGTCCCCATTCCTGAGAGATCTTGGAGCATTTTGTGATTGAACACCTGAGCTGTTGTTGTCCTTCTGTTCTCCTTCAAATGAAGTTCAAGAAAATGTCACCTCTTAAATCCTGAGGCTCCATTTTTGCCTGGCTCAGGGGGTGCTCCTACAGCTCTGCAGTGCAGCAGCCCCAGGGACGCTGCCGTGGGGGGCATGGGGTGAATTGTGCTGGGGTGCCTCCCCTGGGTCTGGTGGCTGCTGCTGCTTGACAGAGCGTGCAAGAGTGCTGCTGGCCAGGGTGAGCTGAGACAGATATTTTAATAGCATATCCTTGTTCTGGGTCACGTTTCACTCTTCCTGTAAACTGCCTTTAGGATGTGTAGTGTCCACATACTTATTAGGCCTCTGTATTTCTGGCTGTCATTTTTGTTTGGATTCCTTTAAAAACCAAATGAGAAATAAAAAACTCTCTACTCCAAACAGGAAAAAAACCCAAAACAACACAACCCCTTTAAGTGGAAAAAGACTTTTTTTACAACAAAATTTTACAACAAAAATGCCATTAATCCAATAAATTGTAGTTGCTGGAAAGCTGCTTTATATGCCTCTTAAACATTATTTTATGAGCTCCAGAGGCTCTGCATAGCTTGGATCTACCTCTGCAAGCTCATATCTGGGGAACAAAGCAAGAGCATCCCTGAAGACCAGAAGGATGCTTGAGACCCCTGGGTGTGGGGCAGGGCACAGTGTCCTTGGCAGAGGAATATGATGGGGGGCTGGCACCCTTCTGGCTTCACCAGAAGCCTTTCACCAACCTTCTGTCCCACACCTGCTCACAGCTGGGATAACCTGTGGTGCAAAACAGACCTGAGCATCCCAGCTTGCAGTGCTGCTAGTGAGGCTGCACCCATGCTTGGGGTGGTCCCCACCTGCTGCTGCAGGCAAGAAGATTTTGGTGTAGGAAAAAGCAGAACTCATTAGGCTGATGAATAAAAAGATATCCCAGTCTTTAGAAAGTCTTTGTATATGAACTGGAGTATCCTTGGTCTTCAAAAGGATGGGGGTGTCACGGCCCAGGCTTGTCTAGCTCATTTCTCTTGTTAACTCAGCATGGCTGAACATACAAAGGAATGTAGGTAGTTGTTGATTTGCATTTACAGCCTATATCCAGGCCCCCAATCTTTATCCTTTTGAGCAAAGAATAGTGAGAATTTAATATCTTCAGCTTGAAGTTCCCAGGTGAATCTCCAGGTCACGTGGAAAATCTTTCAGGTTAAAAATCCTAAAACAGTCTTCACCCTGACAGCCACAAAAGTCAGAATCAGGGCTGGCTTTCCTCTGACGAAGTCTGCCTCCCTGATACACAAAGGACTTGACCAGCAGCCTGCATAAGATGAAGATGTATAGAGTGATAGTGTAGTTGGGCTCAGCCATTGTTTTCAGCTGTCCTTGAACAAGAGGCTGGGAGTAGAGCAGAACTGAGAAAGGGGATGGATTTCAGTACTGGAGGATTAGGTGTTTTTCCCCACCACTTGACTGAACCTCCTCCTCCTTTCCAAATGTGACAGCCACATATATAAGCTAATAATGGTTTCAAGACTTAATAAGATACATGCTTTCAAAATAGCCATTTTCATAACAATAACATTGATTGCAAAATACATGCAGTAAAAATATTTTGTGAGGACATCACTTTACAGGAAAGTCAGAAGTACTGACCAGGAATAAAAATAAAAGCTTTGACCAGAATTCAGCCTTCCACCCCAAACCACCCTCTGTACTTGGGTGAAGTGTTGCTGCCTTAGGTGTTTACCTTCTCTGTCTTCAACCTAAGGCTTCTGGAGCAGATCTGGACTGGCTGATAGGTCTGTCTTCGTACTGACACCACTTTTTGCTTTGTTTCCTAAGAGACACTGTGGACTTAAAATGACAGCAAAGACTGTGTTAGTTGTTCTCCACCAGCAGAGCTTCCCCTAATACCACTGCAGTGAAGTGGGCACAAATGATCTCAGGTAACCCATGATGGCTGAATACCATGTCACAACCCTGGAAAGAAGACTCCATCTACATCAAAGTTAGTGCCAATCCTCTGCATGATTTCTAGCTATCCACCCATGCACCCCTTTCCACAGTAAATTTCTTGCAGTTCTGCACTTGCCACAAGATAGCAAAAATCTCACCAGACAAGCTTTTAGGAAAAAGACAAGCAGATACCCTACATCACTACGGATCTACAGATCTGTAAAGCAGTAGATGTACAGATCAACTAAAGCACTTCAGATTTACAGTAGTGTCAGTGAAGATGAGTCTTTATAATGTTCTTGTTGCCTCCTGTTTTCAGAACCACTGGAAAAGTCTGACAGGTAATAAAAAAATGCAGGGAGCCTACATATACTTACCTATAAAACGGTACTCCCACAGAGCCTGGATGGGGAACTTGCCAAATCAATGCTGGACCCAAGACTAGTGATCCTCTTCTATCTGATCTCCCCTTCCTTTTTCTTCCCTCTTTCTTCAATGCTTCATAAACCAAACCCTTCCTCCTAAATTCTCCTACTGCTGACTGAACACACTCTGGCTTTTGGGACACTGCCTGCAGCTTTCATCAGTGCTCAGTGCTGCTGTTGTGGCTCAGTGGGTGCTCACTTGAGGACCTGGGTGTCCAAGGTGAGGCTGGGGTTCTAGTCTAGAGGAAAGTGTTCCTACCCATGACAGGGGTGTTGGGACAAGATGATCTTTAAGTCCCTTGCAGCCCAAGCCAATGGCTCTGCCCATGCCAGTATGGCTCTATGATTCCAATAAGCTACAAAAAGTATCACCAGTGTAACACTCAAGTATGTTAATATATATCCATAAGTAATCACATAATACCAATTAGAGAATATTTTATTAATTTTGTATCAAAAATGTTACATATTCAATCTAAAAATGTGTAATTTAGTCAGGGTACACTAAAAGAAAAACATACAAGAGTTTCAGGACGTGCCTAATAAAATAGTTATTCTTTTTTCTAACAGATTGGGGTTTTTTCTTGTTGTTTGGTTTTGGGTTTTTTTTGGTTTTTTTTCCCAAATCAACCACACCATGTCTTACGGACAATAGCAAAGGTTTTCTGACTATCATGTGGAAAACCTTACTAGTGCAGAAAACTTTTTTTTTAGTCTCTATAAAGCTTAGTGCTAGTTTAGGACAAGAACACACATATACAGGATAGCAAAAATTAACAGTGTAATCCACTATTCAAAAAATTATTTGCTGAAAGTTAATTTTGAGAGTTAGTTCTAATGAAGGACTCAGGAGTTGCATCTCTACTTAAATTTAAGCCCATATATATAATTTAAAATGCTATAGGTACTGCCTAGGGACATCCAAATTCACCACTGACCTCTGTCTTTGATCCCAATGCTGCCAGTGCCAGGGGAGTTTGGGAGGTGTTGGAACCAGTGGAAGCATTCCAGAAACATTTTATTTTTTCAAAACTACCTTTTTCTTTAAATAACTTTTTTTTTCCCAATTGGTTCCTGATTTTTACTTTATACCATAGTATAAGGTGAAAGATTTATATCAAAGTGGTTTTTACTTTATGCCATGCACAGTTATAAATAAATACCAAATTCAGAACTGCCCTAATTCCTGACTATCTGTGATGGATACAGTCCTAAACCCTCCACTAAAACCAGCTAAGAATAACAAATCACAAAGCATCATTATCTACTTTCACTCATGTTTCCAAATGCTAAAAAAGGTTTAAAAATAGCTCTAAGATACATACATTTCATCAGAAAATCATGTTAGAGAATGAAAATAAGAAAGTCTAGTAAGATTTCTTCTAAGAATTAAAATTTATCAGATGGTGTATGTCTGCAAGTACAACACATCTGCACCTGATACAGGCAGCATTATGGGGATACACAGTAAAATGGAAACTTGGTTTATTATCTGAACAGTAGTAAGCATTATTCTCAGAATCTCTGAATAAATACTAAATATTTTTATACTGCTTGACTTCTCTGTATAAAACCTGTGGCTATCACTGATTAAAATGCATAATAGCAAAATATTTCTCTGGTTTGGATATAAAGTGTTTATATTTCCATTAAGCCTATTTTTAAATAACTATAAAACATTTACAGAAAATTAAAACCAGTACTTTCTTATGTGATATCTATACACAAATCATTGGCAACAGATGAATTCCTAGTGAAAAAACTGGGAAAACTTTCAAAACATTAAAAATGCAGGACTATACAAAGCTTAGACTAACATTCACAGAACTTTTGTGTCACTTTTGCACAGGATGTCAGTATGAACCATTTAATCCCCACTTTTCATAACTGAGCTGACTTCTGGTAGAAGAACCCAAGGATGCTATCAGATGTCTAGACAAGCTGTTGTTTAACTGTATGCACAAATTTTTCCATGACTTTAAGCTTCAAAAATGTTACAGTTTTATTAATATCTATCCACTAATTTAATTTTTGCTTAAATTTTTGATAACTATATAACTATAAAAACTACTTTTTTCACATTTCAGTTCCATGCATATTACTTTCCTACTATTTTTTTTGTTTAATAATTTCAGTTCTCTTTCATGATCTTGAAAAAGCATTATCATTCTCTATATTTTAAGCTCCCTATATGCAAGACGTAGATAAGTATATTTATCTTTTAAATAACTTTAGGATTTGCAAATGCAGAGTTTAAAAAAAAATCATTCTTGCCTAAAACTAACCTTGGAATTTGGAGTCTGCAGCAGCCAGCTGAGCCATAAACTCTTTTTTATTTTGTATGTATACAAAAACAGGGAAGGAAACACACTCTTAAGTTCTGCAAAGTATCACCAAAAAAAAAAAAAAAAACCAAAACCAAAACTCTATGACTCTAGAATGGAATTTGAAAAGAACAGTTTATCTATAAAACAGTATTGAAAAATATTCTTATATCTTTAAAAAAAAAAAAGATTCATCTCCAGCAATTTGTCTTTCCACCTTCTCACAGATGCAGTTTCCAGGTACATTTGATGTGGTAGAAATGCCACCGTCTCAGGCTACATACCACATTGCAAAGGCAGATGAAAAAACATAACTGACAGTTCAAGAATGATAATGAGGCATTTAGTTCCTTGATTAGATTTTGCTTCTAGAAAAGCACCTATGCTCAGGAAAAGGCTGGGTTCATTTTGGCATTAGCACATACTATGTAAATACAAGTCAGCAGCATGACAATTTATTTTGGTCAAGAAAATAAAGATTCTAAATAGCATCTGCAAGGATCATGCCAGTCATAATATTCTGGGTTTTCCTCTTGTATCTCAGAAAGGATCCACAGCTAGGTTTGTCTCACATGGTGTAGCTTACAGGCACAGAATGATAACTAAACTTGAACTGAATCCCTGCTCGGGAGGTTTGAGATCCAAGTCCCACCACAAAAGCCAACAACCCTGGCAGCACTGGCAAATCTGCGAGGGTCATCTCCTTGATGACCAGCACATCTAACATGTATTGTGGTGACTAAAATTACTAGACACACTTTTCCCAAAAAAGCCACTTCCTCTAGTGAGTTTTTTTGCTCAAACCCCAAGAAAGGCTGTTGATTCCTCTACCTTTCTTCCCTGTCCATCAGTACCATACAGATATGCTCTGACTATACGTAGTTTTCCCACTCTTCATTCCTCATGGGGAAAAATACAATATGACCACAATAACAAAGGTGTTCTGCAGAGTGTGAAAACAGGCTTTCTTCTCCTACCTACTGGCAGGAAAAATTATGTCATTCTTTAGATATTTGGAGGCACTAGAGAATACTGTAATGTATAGGCATTCGTCTGAATAAAATATCTACTCATAGAGTTTTAACAGAACTACAGGCCTTCTCTGGAGTAATAAATTAATAGTAACTACAATGCTTCTTAAGCCTACCCATTATATTGTGAACTAAAAAATGCTGCAGAAAATTTTTGTATCCTGAAGTATATGAAGAACTTATGACCTGGCTTCTCAGCTTCCTGCACTGCTACTGTAACCCTATGCTTCTATTACACACAGATTTACAGAACCAGTCTATTTTCAACAGATTCCGTTTAGCAGCCACAAATAACCATGAAAAACAATAAAATAAACCAAAAGGAAATTAGAAAGGGGAGCAGAAGCCAGTCATGGCACTGTCTTCTAATACATTTAATCCCCATGAATATGAAGTCCTTGTGCTTAAAATAAATCTCCAATGTCCATTTGTCAATGCTTCAAGGTAAAAATAAGAGTTATTTGTTAGCGAAAAAAAGAATGTCTGTAATTTCTGGAGGAGGTCAGCATCAGGTTTCACTCTTGACATGGTTTTTATATTCTATATAATCCCCAATGCAAAATTTTGCAGTTGAGATGCACTTTATGTGTATTCAGTCTCTTTACATTACTGTGCAGTGGCATTTCTGAGAGTGGATATAGTTCCTGTAATCAGCAAGCTGCTTCAGGTACAAATTTGAAGGCCATCGGTGCATCTCTACAAAATTGCGCTCTTCCACTAGAAAAAGAAATAGAGGAATTAAATATAATATATAGACATAGAACACACATGCACAGGCTGCAGGAAGTATTTTAATACAGATTAAAAACCATTAAGGATATAAATACAACTACAAAAGTAGAGATGAGTGCTGCCTGTTTTGCATTGAGCTCTCCTATGGCACAGATGTAGGAGTTACCACACAATATTTCCTTGTTATTAAGTTAGTAATAAAAAAGTTTTTTGAAAAAATGAATAGACTACTCGTTAAGGAGAGCAAAGACACTTTCCTAAAGATGAGCATACTTTATCCCTAGAGGATAGTCATGGGTGGTATGCAAGGATTATTCTATGCTGCAGAACTGTAAAGCAGGGTATGTCAATTCCTGTGCCAGTAGTTTGTCTCAAGATCAGTACAGAAAGTGTACTGAGGTGAGGAGTGCAGCTAAGAATTCAGCAAGAAGATAATCTCTTATTGCATGTGTTTTTTAATCACTGACATAGTAATATAAGAGTCTTTTACCCATATTACGTAGATTACTCCCCTCTGCATTTGCAGAAAGATGCATTTTCATCCCCTTAACCCCAAATATTCCAGAGTCAGCTTGCATCCATTGGTCCTGGTTCCTTGAGGGCCTCAGACCAAGGCACAGCAGGGAGGCCCACAGCCAGGAGAGCCTGAGGGCAGGCAAACTGCACTCACATGGGCACAAGGCAGGGCTTCAATCCTCAGGGGAATATCCTACTAACCAAATCTGATTTCCTCTATGGCAAGGTAACCCACCTAATTGAGCAAGGGAAGCCAGTAATGTAATGTTTTTGGATGTCAGTAAAGCTTTTGATACAGTTTCTCACTAAAACAGGATCTTTCTTGACAAAATGTCCAGCCCACAGATGCATAAACACCTTATGTGAAGGGTGAGCAACTTGCTCACAGGTCAGGCACAAAGGGTTACAGTGACTGGGGTGACATCAGACTGGGGACCTGTCACTAGCGGGACTCCAAAGGCCTTCATCCTTGGTCCTGTGCTCTTCAACATCTTCATAAGTGTCTGGGATGAAAGACTGGAAAGGACACTGGGCAAATTTGCAGATGCTACAAATCTGGGAGGAGCTGTTGACTTCCTCAAAGGCAGGGAGGCCCTGCGGAGAGGCCTCAATGAATTAGAAGACTGGGTAAGTTGAGTCAGCAATGTCCCAGCAGCCAGGAGGGACATTCCTGTCCGGGGGCCACCAGGCCCAGCATGGCCAGCCAGGCAAGGGAGGGGATTGTCCTGCTGTGCTGTCCACTGGGATGGCACCGCCTCAAGTCTGGGGCAGATTGGGCACTACAGTATAAGAATGACATTAAAACTATTAGAGAGTGACCCAAGCAGGGCATTAAAGGGCCTTGAGCGGAAGCTGTGAGGAGCATCTGAGGGCACTTGGTCTGTTCAGCCTACAGGAGACTCAGGGGAGACCTCAGTGTGGTCTGCACTTCCTTGTGAGGAGAAGAAGAGGGGCAGAGGGGAAAAGAAGCGGCAGACACTTGAAGGGTATGGTCTGAAGTTGTATTCAGGCCTCCTTGGAGAGGTTTAGGCTAGATTAGGAAAAGGTTCTTCCCCCAGTGTGTATTTGGGCACTGGAACAGGCTCCCAGGACAGTGGTCACAGCACCAGCCTGACAGAATTCATGAAGCTTTTGGACAATACTCCATGGTGTGACTCTTGGGGATGGTGTTGTGCAGACCCAAGAGTTGCACTCAATGATCCACGTGTGTTTTTCCAACTCAGCTAATTCTGCATTTCTGTGAAGGTCACAGGTCTTGGAAAGCCCTTGGAGAGCCACTGCCTGCTGCTGTGTTGCTGTCCTGAACCTTGAGGTGAAGAGGTGTCACAGGTCAAAGAGATGTGCCGCTCATCAGGGTGAATGAAAATCACACAGGCAATGAGCAAAACTTTCTAGTTACACCACTGGAAGCAAATACAAATGCTTGGAAAAATAAATGTCAGGTACCTGGAATGGGCCATCACTTTTTCATTTTATAAGATCTGCTGGAGCATACTATAAGAATCCTATTTTCTTAAAGGAAAACCCCAGCACTTGAAGAAGTATCAAAAATGACCCATTATCTTGATTTAAATTAGCAAGATAACATGAAGGGGCTGACATACAATGACCAAACTGTTCCAGCAAATTCAGTTATGGGTGAGAACCTGGCCATCCCAATAGGAGCCATAAAAATAGTGATGCAGTGCTGGCTGTGTCATGTTGTGTGCTCATCCCACAGCAGCATGGTGAAACATCCTGCTGGAATATCCTAAAGAAACCCTAATTATTTTCTCGTGCAAAAATGGTATTATCCAGAACATCACTTTTCATCTCAGCAAAATATAAAAACATTTGTCTCTTCAAAATGAACAGAAAAATACCTGAAAGTTCTTGAAATTCAGGCTTTTGACTGAAGATGAGGTAGTTAGTGGCAATAAAATGAAGTAGCCAAGTTGAAAGGCAATCAGAATTGTGAAACTGCGGGAAGAAAGAAAAGACAAAAGGCTGCTTAATGCTATCACGTCTATAACATAGCCACATCTCACCTGTCAAAATATTTCCGGTTTCCACTGTTAAGCAATTTACTAAATAAAGTTTTGACTATGGAAGATAATGAAGGAAAAGTCATTTAGCAGAAATATGTAAACAGGTGAACACCCAAGAACAAATTAACAAAGTCCCTCTCCCAGAGGAAGAAAAAACCCTAAGGTATCATGAATCTTGGAAATTTTGACATCTGCACAGAGGCAGAGCTTCAACGGAATGGAGGGAAGGAACGTGGCATATTGGTTTTGTGGTCTCCTCTTTCTGCAGAAAATCCTATTTGATTAAGGCAATATCCTGCAATCTAGTTTTTATTCTCCTCTTCTGTTTTCCAACCCTGCCTTTATTGTCTCTCCTTTTTTTTTTCAGCCTCTAATCTTTTCTTTTCATGCTTTTATGCATTTCTCTCAATATTCTATGCAGTGTGTCCATTGTAAAACAAATTCCACAGATGAGGCTGTGACTACAGGGTCTGGAGCCCAAATCTTATGGGGTGCAGCTGAAGGAGGTGGGGATTTTTATCCTGGAAAAGAAAAAGGCTGTGGGCGACCTTATGACTCTCTACAACGCCCTGAAAGGAGGTTGTGGACAGGCGGGGGTTGTGGACAGTCTCTGCTCCCAGATAAAAACTGACATGACAAGAGGAAATAGGCTCATGTTGTGCCAGGGAGGTTTAGGTTGAACAGTAGGAAAAATTTCTTTGTGGTAAAGGTTATCAAGTGCTGGAGCAGGCTTGGGTACATTGGTAGAGGCAATTCTGTGATTCTGTGACTGCACATTTGGCAATTAAAGGCTGAAGGATTTCTTCTGACCACCCTTGTTTCACCAGTTATCCCTAATAAACAGATTTTATACCAACATGTTTCCTTGGGAAGAGAAATTGTTCTTAATATTTTTACAATTTTTAAAACAACTTATTAAAGTCAACATATATATTCTCATTTGACATGCACAATAATACCTTAGCTTTTTTGAGCAAGCTGACAATACTGAGACTTGTGGAAGCCAGCTCCCTGCTAGGCATGCTCTGAAGCTGCGTGATGATGTAAAGTTCACAAATATGCTGGAGTCTCATTACTTGGTACATCTCTGCACAGATCAGCAGAGACATCGCTTGGAGAATACTGGCTAAAAAACAAGGAGACACAAGTTACATGTATTTTACCTTTTTGATAAGATGATCAAAGCTATTTTTCACCAAGTTGAATTTTAAATACCTAACAACAAACACAAAATCAGACTGCTGTGATCACCTTGTTTTATTTTTTTTATTATTATAAATTTTTGTTTGCTGTATCACCTTATTTTTCCAGATAAGCTATTCAATTAAGAAGAAAAAATGTGTTTAGAACTTTTGGCAGATGGGTATAATGAATTGCTGTCAATATCGTGGATCTTGAAGATGATGAGCCAAATGCTGCTGATCTATTTAGAGAATTAGTAAGTGGATGTAGCTAAGTTCTCTTTCAGAAAAGCACTTTTATGATATAAGAAAATATAGCAAAAAAAAAAAGTTCAAGGACAAAAAAAGAGCAACTTTTTTTTTTTTTTTAAATATAGCACAGTAGTTGCATTTTTAAACTGATAAACAAGGAAATGTTAGGTGGAGTGAAAAGAGAAACATGGAATATCTAAGAATAAGGTAGAATAATTATTTCAAAAGAAAACAGAAGCTAAAATACATATCACAGTATCATTTATTCATTATATCAAAGAAAAATTAGCTACATTTAAATCATGCTTTAGATTTAGTATTCAGATTTTCTTCTCATAAGAAAGATAAAGATTGAGAAGTAAAGAATATTTTAGCTCAATTTTTCTTGCCAAACACTCCTGTTGGCATATTTTCTGGGTTTATATACACATAAGATAACCATGTGTATAAATAAGGTATTGCTGCAATTTAACCTTGTTTATAATATGCTCAGCTATATGCGTGTTCAAGAAGTGACAACTTTTAAATATAACACAGAATCCAGACTAGAAAGCAATATTACTGTAATATAAAAAAAAAATTACAAGTATTATAATGCATCCGAAATTAAATTGAAACCTGAGTCTTGTTATGTGAGCACAAAGCAAATAAATAATTTTATTAGAAATAGTTCTTCTATTTTACTTGTGTAGGACGGATTTCTTTTTTTATTGCACAATATAAAAAGTTATCTTTCTCGAGACATTGCACATTCAAATATTAGCATTTTTCAATTAAATAGGTGCTACTACATTAGTCTACATCAATGCTCTGCTGTGGAAAAATTAGTTAGAGATATAAAAATGTATTTTACAGTCTCCTTACCTGGGCAGCAGCAGTCAGTGTAAAGGTACTCTAGGAAGGACAGGAAAGTGTCTTTGGAAACCCCATACACTGGAACCAGAATGCTATTTGCTTCTAGATAATTACCATTAAACATAGCTGCCATAACCTCACAGCGAGCCACCAGAACTGCCCTGTGGGCTGGTACAGTTGCACCTGCAGGATGCAAGACAAAAATAAATATACAGTGACTTCATATAACATAGAAAGACCTTCATTTTAAAGCTCATGTCTTCTTAGAAGGTCTTCACCCCACTGAACATGATTAAAGTATTGAAAGTTGACATTTTTAACACACTAGTTAAGTATGCATACTAGTTAAGATGAATCATGAATAGTAAAATAAAACAAAATCAACAAACAAAAAATTATTTAAGCCAAAATGCAATAGACTAAACCAACTGAGAATAGAATAAATAGAAAAAATTCCATTAAGTCCAGTAAGTAAGTATAAATTTAACTAGATTAAATACTGTGCCTAAGTGGACTTCCTGAATGGCTGTCTTATGAAAAAAAAACACTGATGATTTTTTTTCCAGAAATTTATTAATTTTCTGTCATTTGCAAGTGAACCCTTTGCTTTACTACAGCCGTTGGAAGACCTGGACAGGCCAAAATCCCAGGGGGGTAGAGGCCCTCGAGGATGCAGAGTCCAGCTGGACTGGGCAGTCCAGCTCAGTATGCAAGGAAGTGCCAAGCAAGTGCCAGTCAGGACAGCAACCAAAAGTAAAATGAGCATTTAGAGTTGGATGCAAATGTTTTAATCAAAATTATAGTAAACAGATCAACTCACATGCAATATATTGTATATACTTACAAAGAAGTTACTGTTTTAATTATGTCTTTAACCACAACATTGGCACCTGAGTAATTCTTTGAAGACTTCTGGCATTTTTTGTCTTTTTTTTGTCTGTTTCTACCCCCTGTACTTCTACTTTCAAAATGTCTAAGCTGCATGCTATATGTCCTGTATGTGCTTGTGAATGGACATTTATCTACTAATTAAGGTGTTCAGTCAAGTTCTGTGTCTTTACACAGACACAATGGGCTCAAATTTTTCCTGGCTTCTGTAAGCTAGAAAGCTCAAAGCAAAGTTAAGTATCCAAGGAATTGCTCAAAAACTTACAAATGTGTTTGTCTGGTTAAGATTTGGGCCTTAAATTTCTCTTAGTAGTTAATTAATTTTGATGCAGTTACTCTGATTGATGAATTTGAGAAAAAATTTGGAAGATGTATCAATTATTAGGAAAAACAGTTCACATTTTATTAGTGGATAAGCATGCTTTTTTAAAATACTTGTCAACCCATTCAGAGATTTTGGTTTTATTTCTGTAAAATACATAATGTTGTTCTGTTTCATCAGCTTCCCACAAAGACTCTCTCAGGAATGGGACACTGAAGTGAATTGTTCATGTCATTGAGCTCAAAATCAGTATTTCCCTCTCCGTTACAATGATGTTTTTGTGGAGTATTTTCTGTGTGTTAAACAGAACATCTAGAAAGAGTCTGCTTGTCCTTCTGTGTTTATGTTTGAGGAGCTAATGCTTCATATTTGTCCCTGAGATATATCTCTGAAAATAATTATCTAATTCTAGAAGACCATTTCTGCATGCAAGGTGAGTATAGACAGACAGAGAATAGTGTTAACTTTTAAAAACCATCTCATTCTTATTTTTACAAAAGCATGCAGCACATTTCTCACACTGCATCTTTCATTGTAACAATGAGAACATTTAATTTCCAGACAAAATATTGAATCCTGACACTGCAGCACATCAGGCAGTAAAACGTCGTGGGTGTCAGTGGCACCACTTCTGCAGGTCACCAAGCCCTCGTGGCAAGGACAGTGAAGCCAGTCCCTGTCAGCTTCTGCAGGACAAGGCATGTGCTTCCACAGCCAGCACCCACCTGAGATGGACAGGGGGATATTGGCCAGGAGCCAATAACCACCATCTCTGCTCTTTTCACTGAGAGCAACAAGCATAGAGATGAACCTCATGCTTCTTCAAGGTGTGATGTTAGGCAGAGCCTTTGAGTATGCCCTAATGATTGTGCAGCTGGGAACAGGAGTGAGATAATATAATAAAATTTAAAAAAAATAAAATAAAATAAAATTTTAAAAAAATACTGCAAAATGAAGTAGAATAAAACAGAATAAAAATAATGTAAATCAGGAGGCACAGTGGGCCATAACAAGAAGAGGGAATTCCTATAGGCTCAGCCCAGATGGATCATGCTGGGAGTGGACACCGCTACAGGGCATCCACAAGCTTTCCCTGCTTTCTGCAGTGAGAGCAAAGCACACATATTTCCTTAATTTTGATGCCATGGAACATGGAAACCTCTATGTCCCACATTCTTGAAGAGGAGAAAAAGAGTAGAGGCTTGAGACCAAGGGAACAGAGGTACTGTACCTTGTATTTTGAAGATTACATCAGCCAGCACAGGTGTGTTAAAGAATAGCCTGAGAGAAGTATTATAGAGCTGTTTTATCTGGTGAGACTTGCAGTCTTGTACAGTGTTTAGCTGAAAAATAAATTGGTAATAAAGCACTGTCATGTGTGCCGGCACACAGAACTAAGTATTATGGGACATCATTTATATGAGAAAATAAACAACAGCTTCTGGCATGTGCACTCCTCTGCAATCACCTTTTATCTTCTAATGTCTTATTCCCTGCAGTGAATTCCTCAGCAGCTCTGAGGGGTCTCTTGTCCCCCACAGTCACACCTCAGCTCTCTCCTTGCTATTCTTGACCTCTGATGAAACTCCCCCATCCAGCCCCTACAGGCAGGTTGGGCTTCATCAGTTTTCTGGAGTCCAAACCTTTGCACACATTCCCTGTGCAGACCCAATGCTGCAGCAAAACGAGGTTTGAGGGCTCTGTGGAGAGCAGGGATGGGGCACACATCCGCCCTGCAGTGCAATGCCATGTACAGGCGCAAGGCAGCTGGAAGTTCCGTGTTTATATTGCCCTGGAATTGCCTCCCAGAGGCAGGGGGAGCTCACAGGCTGGAGCACATACTCCTCTTACAATAACCTGGTAGTGTGAAGACTCTCCAAAACCCAGTACTCCCAGTTAGTTTTCAATTTTGGTTTACTTACCTTAAAAGTGTAATCTAAAGTTGCTAAAAGGAACAATATTAAAATCGTGATGCTAGATTGTGACAAGTGAAATCCAGATGAGCTTGGATTTATGGTTAAAACATTAAATTTATAGTTTTTTTAGTTTTACTAAGAAAAATCATGATTCTTTCTTTTTGGCCTGCAAAGAAAAATGCTTAAATGGGAAATAAGAGTATCCTGAAGGCATAAAAAAAGAATAAAAGAAATTACAACAGCTCAGGCTCACTATCTTAAAAGTCTTCAGGCTCTCCAAGGCCAAACCTACAAATGTTTTAGCTGTGGGCACTAAGGGCTGGTAAGCCTAAGAAAGAACAGTCATAAACTGAAAAGAGTTCAGTGTCTTTTTGATGTCTATATTGTATTGTTTCAAGAGAATCTGAGAGGTTTTCCCTTTTATCTCAACAGAAATCATTAGACTAAGTTCTATATTGTCAGGGAATGTATATGCTCCAAGAAAAAAGTAAAAACCAATTCTATATTAAAACTAATTCTACAGTGTGACTTTTTATTAACTTAATAATATGTTACATTTTTTCTGTGGTCTTCTACTGAATTAAATATATTGAGTTACAGACAGCTTTCCACATCACAGCATTTACATGAGAAACCACCCTTCTGGCTCTACTGCAGAAGACCAACTTTTGGCTTATGTCCAGGAGCAAATTTTTCCTGGGTAGCCTCTATTACATGGGAATTAGCAATCCATAATCATATTGCCAGACAATGTTCAAAGCTGTGAATATGAGGGTGTTGTGGTGCACCAGTTTAGTTGTTCTCTTGCACTGGGTGATTGGGAATTTGCACAGAATAGTTTTATATTGCACTGTATAGCTTATGTTACATTACGTGGTTTGTTACCCCTTTTCCCTATCACACGGTCTTTCCCTCACCTATCCCAGTACCACCTGGTGGTCTCTCCCCTGGGTTACCCCTCCCCTCGCCACTCCTCACTGGTATTCCATTGGCTCCTCTCCCTCTGTCCCCATCCTGGGGGGTATAAAAGCTCCCTGCTGCCGGGGAATGCTTTTTTCTCCCATGGGTTTGTCCACTTGATGTGTGTCTTGGAATAAAGGACAACGTTTCCCACGTGGAGGAGAGCGCTTCTCTAATCTTTTACCTTCGTCTATAAAATATCGTGTGGGCAAGGGTCTATAGCTAGCCGGAGTGGACCCTGACAGCCCAGGAAACACGCTTCTTCATGAGTAATCCTTTTAAAATACCTGCTTGTGTGGTTTTTACCAATTACATTCATTCTGCATGTTACATCAGGATCTCTGTGTATGTGCCTGCAAACGACCCTGAAAGCATGAAAAAGTACAGGCTGTTTAATCCAAAGTGACTTTAAGACAAAGACTGACAAGAAAACCTTGCCTACAAAACAATTTCTCAAAAACTTAAGGAACTAATGGTGACCCAAGGGAGTTAGATGTACCTTCCCTGGAGTTTTCAGGATGAATTTAACTTTCTCAAGCACATGTTCTGTTTTATCTGGATCCTTCAGCTTCTTTCTTATGTCCTCTTCTAATCGTTCCCACTGGAAAGCACCTATCACAAAACCAGGGGAGACAGATTATAAATCAGCAAGGAACAGGCCTCAGCAGGCAGAGGAAAGATTACATCAATGCCAAACACATACTACAGAAATGGGGGTTTGCACATAAATCAGCCAGACCTTTGCTTTTAGGAGGGGCACAATGCAATTTTTGCACATTAAATTTCCATGGTACTTTTTATAGTGCAACCAAGTACCAAATGACTAGAGCATCTTGCTTTCACACTCAATGTATTAATTTCCTGCAGTTCAGTCACTACATATTGCAGGTAGGGATTCAGGGAAAAAAAATCCTTAATGTTTCAACATTTGTGGAATTTTTTTAGCTTCTGCCCGTGCTGCTGGCTGCATTGTTCTGTAGATGTCTGAACTAGAAAAACTTAATGCACAGTTACATCCTCAGTCATCATAGTTAAAATCAGCACAAGGTTTGCAGTAGAATTTCCGTCATTCTTGTTTTCTCAGTCAAAGCCATGACATTCACTGAGGTGTCCCCATAGCTTTCTTGGAAAAATGAAGAGAGTAAAAACAAAGATAGTTTGTCCTCATGCACTTTGCTGGAGAAAGTCTCAGAGGCACCATGGGGCTTTGTGGTAACTTTCAGTTCTAACCCAGTGTCGTAGATTAAGAAGGAAGTGAATTTTTTGGGAGGTTGTGGTCAAACCAATCAGTGCTTGGATTTGAATATTGGCACCTGGTTTGGCCACTGAAGGTATGGACCGCCTCTGAGAACACAGGGGGTTAAAAGCAAGAACTCCCAGGAAAACTCTCTTGGTCCCGGTCCGCGAAGGAGGTCAGAGCTGCCCTGCCCAGCTGGGGCTGGCTGGGGGAGGGAAGCCTTGCGGCCGGGTGAGGTAGGCCGGAGCCTTGGGCAGAAGAGGGTGAAGTGAAGGCCTTGCAAGATGGAAGGGTGGAGGAGCCCTGAGAGGCATCAGGACCGCCCCACCCCCACCCCCCAGGAGATAGAGAGAGAGCCAGTGCCTGTCCTGCCTTGAAATTCGGTATCATGGACTGGCAGCACGGCCGGCCAGAAGGAGAAGTGGGGGCTGCAGCGTGAGAAGGTGCCTGGCTGCTGTGGGAGTTCTGGGCAGACAGAGGCGAAGATTTTAACCCCTTTCTAGACTAATGGAAACTTTACAAATACTGATCCTCCTGAATCAGAATGAGGAGAGAGAGATGAAGCAAGAGGAGATGGGCAAGTGTGATGAAAGTGGGTGCAAGTGAGAGATGTCTGAAGAGGTGGGAAGAATCCTAGGTGGGAGGAGGTGATGGAGTGGCCTTGGGCTGGACTCTTTTCTTGTATGGCCATGGACAGACCCATGTTTTTCCTGTGACCCAGAGACTGCGTTTAGGGGGAGGCAATGACTTCAAGCCAAGAGAGAGTGGAGAAGCAGTGGCGTGAACAGAGATGGCTGAGGAGGGTGTGGGATGCCCTCAGTCTTCAGTGAAGAGGAAGATCTCTGTTCACAAGGCCCCTCGGCCCCAGGGGGTAAATTTGGGGGGGACTGGTGTCCCAAAGTTGAGAGACTGCTGCTTTTGGTACTGGGTGGAGCATCCTTAAACAGGGAGCCCTAAAAGCAGTTCTGGTCCATGTGCAGTGGTGAGCATGAACTGGACATGGAGGGAAGAAGTCACGAGGGCAGATGTTCTCTGGGCGGTGCCACGAGTGACATGGAAACACAAGAGGTTTCAATTGTGTTTCTGGGGGAAGCCTATGGTGCAAGGGGGGACTTCTCTCTCCCTGATGGACTTGAGGGTTGATTATTGGAGGGGTGATGATGGACTGAAAGTTGATTATCTGAAAAATGGTGACGGGGTGGAAATCTAAGGTGTTTTTTCATGCTGTGGAGGAAATGGGGGGGAGGAGGAGGAATGTATTTGGAAGGTTTTCATTCTGAGTTCTATGTCTGTTCCTTTCTAGATGTTGTAGTTAATACAGTTTGTTTCCTTTATTCCTAAGTTGGAGCCTGCTTTGCTCTGTTCCTGATCACATCTCACAGGAGCCACTAGAGAAAGTATATTCTCATGGAAGCACTGGCATTGTGCCAGCCTCAAACCATGACACCCAGGACAAGGAGGAGACAGAAACAGATCAAGCTCAGTGACAAGCCCAATGCAGCACAGCCCTGAAGATGCTCTGCTGTTGAGAGGCTCAATCAGCCCCTACAGCACACAGCATCCTCAGGTCAATTATCTCGCATCTATACTACACTGGTTAAGGGTTTATAACCTCATGGGCATCATGTCCTGAAAATCTGAAAACTCATGATTTGTTCTCTTCTCAGTCTGTACCTCAAGCACCTTCCCCTCTCAGGGGCACCAAAAGCCACAATGACCCTCAGGCTGCAAGCTGAGAGTAAAGCAGAGTTCTGCCTGCAACAGCAGTTTCACAGCTCCTTGGCTGACATAAAGGAAAGTAAAATAGGAAAATTCGTGCACACAAGGCATTAGACCCAAGCTGTAGATGGTAACAGGTGAAGATGTTTAAAAAGATGTTCAGACTGGAGGAAGCGAGGCTCAGGGGTGAATTTGTTGCTCTCTTCAACTGCCTGGGAGGAGGTTGTAGCTAGGCTGAGACAGTCTCTTCTCCCAGGTAATAAGTACAGAGCAAGGGGAAACAACCTCAAGTTGCACCAGGGGAGGTTTAGATTCAATATCAGGAAAATTTCTCCTCCTAAAGGGCTGTCAAGCAATGGAACAAGGTGCCCAAGGCAGTGGTAGGATCACCATCCCTGGAGGCACTTCAAAGGTGTGGCACCTGGGGACATGGTTTAAGTGATGGGCTTGGCAGTGATGGGTTAGTGGTTGGACTTGATAATCTTAAAGGTATTTTCCAACCCAAATTATTAAATTATTATATGAATTAAAAGTACTGTATTTATCCATCACCTGCTGAAAATCCAGTTTTAATCCCATATCCTTGTCTCAAATAAATAAGAACAAAAAAATTAATATATTCATGGATTTTTTTAATGAAAAACTTCTTCATCTGTTTTTTGTTTGTTACTGTTTTGGAAAGAACTGCCTTTGATGTACAAACTCCAACTGAAAGCTGAAAGATTCTCTGACAAGTTGAAAAACATTTTATGAAGAACAAACAGACATTGGCTACTTCCAGGAAAAAAAAAAAACAACAAAAACCCAAATCTTTCTGCTGAGGATTCCTAAGCAACATCTGAAAAGTTAAAAAAATATCAGTGCCATTTTGATAGCTGGCATTAGGTAGGTGAGGTCACAGTCTGTACCAGCTGGTAGCAAATTCATGCAACACACAGAGGTTTCTACACTCCAGCCACTTATCACTGTTTTCTCTTTGTAGCCATAATATTTTATGAAAAATCCTTTGCTAGGATTTTTCTCCTGAGAAGCTGAGGAGCTTCAGGAAAGAAATGTAAACAATAACTGTCTGCTGCTGTGGAATGCAACAGGTGCATCTGTGATTGGTGCAGGTTGGTTGTTTCTAATTAATGGCCAATCGCAGTCAGCTGGCTTGGACTTTCTGAGAGACATGAGCTTTTGTTATCATTTCTCTCCTGTTCTTTCTAGCCTTCTGATGGATCCTTTTCTCTCTATTCTTCTAGTATAGTTTTAGTATAGCATTTTAATATAATATATATCATAATATAATAAATCAGCCTTCTGAAACATGGAGTCAAGATTCGCGTCTCTTCACTTGTCCCGGGAGCCCACAGGGCATCAACCATACTCTTCAGCTGCACCATACTCAGAATAAAAACTACTTGAGTTTTCAAAAGTAACTCTGCAGTCTTGTGTATAGAACATGCAACCATTTACAATATTTTAAAAGCCTAGGATCTGAAAATGACTCAAACTCCATTTTTTGGGCAAAATTTTGAATGTTATTGATGTTAGCCTATGGACTAATTTAATTTAGGCCCATTAAATCTGGAATGACAGCTAACCTATTTTTTGTTACAGGTGATGGTGTTTTTCATTGTGTATAATAATCACAAGGGATAAAATATGTGTGGAAACAAGGTGAGACATCATCTAGCAACAGCAAAGCCAGGTTCATTAAGGTGATGCACATATCCCTTCATGAGACAACAGGAAATACGTTGTCAGATCTGTTCCCAGCGGGTACCTGAATAAATGAAGAGGAGGATGTCCGGGAGACAAGAGCAGAAGACAGAATCCTTCACCACCACCCTGACTGGTGAGACACAGGGTGGGACACCACGGGGGGAGGAGGGGAAGGGATCACCTGCCTCCACCACAAAGAGGCTCTGTGCCAGCTGCACGGTGGAGGCATCGTGGGCATCAGATGGTCTCTTCACCCCAAAGAGCAACATGAAGAGGTGGCTGACAGAGCAGAGGATGATCTTGTGAGCCTCCACTGCCGTGCTGAGGTCCTCAGGGTAGAAGGCCACATCTGCGCACTGGCAGCAGCAGAGCAGGTTGTGCAGGTCTGCGTTGTAGTGCGAAGCTTCGCCCTTCAGGATCGGCATCTTTTCTGCAAAAGAAGTCAGGCTGTAAAACCTCAGTTTTACAATCTTAGCAAGTGCTAACCACAGGACAACTGACCTTATGAGGTCAGTTTAATTTTTAAAAGAGATATACAATAAGAATATTTCTTATATTCTGTTTAAGTATCTTGAGTAAAATACTCTAAAAATGGAAACATTTAGTACAGTAAGTTAAGACACAGTTTAATGGAAATGTCTGTCCTTTCATGAACCCTCTATAGAAAGTTACTCTATAAAGAAACTTTGACTGTGTATTCCAAATCTAGGAGGTCTGAGCAAACTTTTAGAACATAGAAGAAGAGACAACTACAGATTTATAGGTAACTTGTCAGTAATTTTTTCACTGAACAAATGCATCAAATGCTCACAAATCTCATAAAGGTGTGTACTTCTCTCCTTTGCTTTATCTTCAGCAAACAAAAACACTACTTGATTATACTGTGGAATAATAATTCATGCTCTAAGAACTTCCTTTTGTAATCTGTCTGTTAAGATTTTATGGAAAGCTTTTATCAATTCATGTTTTCATAAGTCCACCAGAAAACAATTCCTATTAGTTATAGCTAAAATAAACTGGAAATTCATTGTGATGTTACAGATTGCCAAACAATTCTCCCCAAGTAAATTAAACTATCACTAAAAGGTGATGCAACATAACCAGAATTGCTGACAAGAGATAGCACAGCTCATAGTAACAATTGCTACTAAAAATGTAGTAAAAAATATTAATTGTGCAAAGAAAGTGACACACATAAGGAATTATACTACAGGCCAGATATCAAAGAGCACCTGGCTGCTCAAGCTGAGGTGGTTGGACTCGATGGCACTTCTGCGTCTTTTTCCTTTTCTTCATTTTTTGAGATGACTTCTGATTCAAACTTTGGATCATAAAATATTCCAGCTAAGACAAGAAATATATATATTTTTAAAACCTTGTTATTTAATAACAACCTATACATCAAATTAAGGGGTATAACAGTTTCTGTATGCAGGGCTCAAGCTGCTGACACTCTTCAGTCATCCAGGAGAGTCCCAAAACTCATTTCCGAGAAGCTACCATATTTAGATAGAACTAGCACAATTTAAAAGACTATTTATTCAAATGCTTGTGGTTAATTCTTGTGTATTTAATCTTCCTAGAACTGACAGACACAAAGATATTCAATTTACCAACCTCTTTAGATGGTCATTGTATCTTAGGGAGTAGTCTCATTCAGCTGGGTGTTAGTCAGCAAGATAAAAGGACAAGAGTACAAGTGGAAAACTTACTGCAGTGCATCAGATAGCTTTCCTAAATCTTTCTACTTAAAACCAGAGCAATCTTGGTACTGCTAATTCAGATAGCATCACAGACTCATAGACTCCTAGAATGGTTTGGCTTGGAAAGTACCTTGAAGACCATTGAATTCCAATCCATCTGCCATGGGTAGGGACACTTTCCATAGATCAGATTGCTCCAAGACCCTTCCAACCCAGACAAGAACACTGCCAAGAATGGGGCACTCACAGCCCCCCGGACCATTCTGTTCCACTGTCTGACCACCCTCACTGTGAAGAATTTCTTTCTAATATCTAACTTGAATTTTGGATTGGTGGGAACTTGGCACTTGGTGGAAGGGCCCATGGTGTACCTCCCCTGGCACTCTGAAGCCCTCACATCAGTCATTCACCTCATGCATGTTCCACCCTGTTTCTGAAACTGCAGATTCTCACTCACCACTCCTCCAAAGTATTTCTGGATGTAGAAGTCATTAAGAGTGTGCAGTTCAAGGTAAGTGGCTCCAAGTTCCTTTGCAAGCTGAACTCCTTCAGAGGTTGTGACACAGCTCCTCCTGTCTGAAGTGCACAGGGGACAGGTGCAAGGCACTCCTGGGGTAAAATGTGATGAAAACCATTTTGGCCAAACAATGCAGAATTCTTAGGTTCCTAAATAACTGTAAAGGTATCCTACTCAGAGGAGAGCAAAGAGGGAAATGAAAACACAGGAATTTTATACTAAGAAATCTGTAATGACAGAAAAAAACCCAACTTCATATTAATCAATTCAAAACACTAGTCACTCTACAAACCTCTATATACATTACATTAGCATTACTTTACTGATTTTGTTAAGGTGGGAGAGTTCAGCCAGACTTATGGATGCCAGATGTGGCTTTGACTCAATACCTATTCATGCCCAGGTCTTGTACTAGCCTGCAGGTGTTATCATTCGTGAATGTCACCCTTAAACCTGTTGAATTATTGTGGCCTGTCCATGCAGGACACAGTAGTGAAAGAAGAAAATTTTCACTCCAGACCAACCTTTGATGGATTTGTACATATGGCAGGATCTGATTCATTTACATGTATTTCACATACATTAGGAAGAAAAAAAAAAAAAAAACCAACAACAAAATAGGTACTTTTAAGATTATGCCATTTAAATGTTAAAAATCTTCTAGCCACACTGGGTCAGCTTTGCTAAATGACACTAAGAATGTGCCAGCCATGGATGTGCTTTCAAATGTGCTCTGCATGCTCCACACTAATGTCCTCTGCCTAGACCTATGGATAACATAACAAAACAGCTTTTTCTGGAGGTTTTAAATCATTTGTTTTGGCAGCAACATTTACCACTACAGAGGATTAAGATCTTAGTAATCTGTATGAGCAAACTGCTGTGTTCACAAATACCTCCTAGAAACAAAAGGGTTCTATGTGTGCACAGCAGTTTGCTCTGACAGGTCCCAGAGTAAACCCAGAGGTCCAGTCTGATGTCTCTCATGGCCACATTACTTAGGGAGGAAGACAGAAAAAAACTAAGTGGAAAAGAAAAAAAAACCACTAGAGGAGTCACTCAGTTTGGTGATATCCTATTCTTAAACACAAAGTGTAAGGAAATGCTGGGGAATACAAACAATTTACCAAGACCTTGCCTTTAGAATGGGAGATTTATTACTCCTGTATAAATCAGAGCATGAAAGCTTTTGGTCATGATCATTGAATTACTAAATGGAAGAAAGTAAATATTTAACTGTTATGCAGCTCTTTAACTGTCCTGTATCTGTCACTGAGCTAAAAGGTTTATAAGTAGACCATAACAACACTGAGCATTCCATCCACAGAAGACATACTTCATATGGATTAATATTTCTATGTACAGTACAAAAGAAATGTCTACATTTACATTCATCATATCCCTTACTCATTAAAAGGAGGGATGCTCAGAAACATTTGTTTTAGTAAAGTATCATAAAGTAAAAGACAAGCCAGGGTTGTGGTTTTCATTCATTGTTTTAGGAAAAAAAATCCCAGGGAATTTCAAGGCTTTTCCCACCCTCTCTCCAGTGCTTTCAGAATGCTGGACATAATTTTAATCTCATACACTAGAGATACTTTATACCCAAATGTATGTTGCTTAATTCAAATTACTAGATTTAATCCTTGTGTGTGATGGTTCCACAAGAAGAGTCATTGCAGAGGTCAAAGAAGGATAGGTTGCCTTTCATCACTGGGGTTAATTAAGCAGAGTGTTCTTGCCCGCACATCAGTCTAGAGCGCCAAAATACATGTGCATACTACTGTCATCCTGACAGACTAATTGTTTCTGTTAGCAGCTCAGAAAAATAACCAGCTTCTGCTGAAATTTCACTATCCCCAACTTCCAAATGAGCTTTTATCTGTTGTTACAGGAGGCTGGATACATACCGTTTTTTCTTGCTCCAATAGCAGAAATTATTACTGGAACTGAGCAGTGATTTAGTGCTTTTTTTACCATTGGCACATAGCTGTCCTTTAGTTCTTGAAATGAAGTCTTGTCATTGACAGAGTATTTAATCACAATAATATCAGCTCCTCCAATGAGCCTGCAGGAAGTGTACCAGTCACTGTCAAATATACCCTAAAAAGAAAAAAAAAATCACTCAAGAATTTACTGTCTATAATGAAAAAGATGAAATATTCTATATTCTTAGTGCAAAACTCTACATAATTTTTTTGTCTGATTAGATCTTATTTGAAGACATGCAACAATGAGCAGACTTCCTGCTTTGTAATTTCCTTGTTTGGAGAGCAAGTTGTTTGTTGTAATAAATCATAAATATTTTCCATTAATTCAGGAATTCTGCAAGAAGAATTAAAAATAGGGTTTATCAGGGAATACTCTTTTCAGGAAGAATCTTTGCTGCTTTAATTACTTAACTTTAAAATTGTTTCCTTTAGGAAATAAAAGCACCTTTAGTGGTAGATATTTTCAGCAACTCATACAAAAATATTATTAATCACACCATTTTAGAGAAAGGATTACACAGAATTATCCTATGTGCCTATGAACTTTTAAATACAAACTTAATAATTCAGTGTGATTTTTATCACTAGAGCTTCTACATAGCTTTACCAGGTGTTAATGTCTTCAGGGTAAGGAGTTCAATCACATACCTAAACTTTCTTTTTCAACTTCACATTCAAATTTTCATTGCTCTATCCTGAGGACTTAACCTCTAAAATTGTTTGATATTCTGTACATTTACAGCTGTGCTGTATCTACATGCAATATATGGTTATTACTACTGTATTTGTCATAGAACTGTGATTCCACAATTTCTGCTTCACCTGGAGGTAGCTCATAAATACCAGGGGAAGCCTTGGCTTTGCATATATACTGAATTGAAAATTCATGAGAGAAGTCTGGAACTCGTCCAGAGAACTGAAGAAAACCTCCAATGACCTGAAACACTATTGCCTCTTACAACAGAGACTTTTTTTGCCCTTTTTTTACTTAAAGGGGGCTTATAGAAAAGACGGGGACAAACTTTTTGGCAGGGCCAGTTGTGACAGGACAAGGGACAATGGCTTTAAACTAAAGGAGGGTAGATTTAGGTTGGACATAAGGCAGACATTTTTTACACAGAGGATGATGAGGCCTTGGCACAGTTTGTCCCATCCCTGGCAGTGCTCATGGTCAAGCTGGATGAGGGTCTGAGCAATCTAGTGGAAGGTGTTCCTGTGCATGGCAGGAAAGAAGTAACAATTCTCAAGCACATGTTTGTGCAGCCTCCCACCAGCATGGCTAGGGGGTTGGAATGGGATGATCTCTAAGGCTCCTTCCAACCCAAATCATTCAAGGATTCTGTGATTCTATGGCAGCCCTGTATAGCATGTGAGGCAAAATTAGAACTTGGGACATTGAGGAAAAGAATTGGAAATTCGCAGCAATGAAATAAAGACAATGTAAAGATAGGAATAAATGAGCAGAGAAGAAGTGACAAAAGGGGAGAACTCAAAGTTTGGGTAGTGGGGAGCAATTTGAGTTTGTAAAGCAAGTCACAGAAATAAAAGAATTGCAAATGTGAGTCAAGTACATAAAAGATTAGTAATATCAACAAGTGGCATGGCTTGCATTGTCAACATAACTATTTTTGATCACTTCAAAAGGGTCATTGTTTGAAATCTGGTGAGGTAGCTGCAATGCTTTTAACTACAAGAAGTAGCATGACCTTGATTGAAGTCAAAGTCAGCGAGTATTTGCCTAAAGTGTCAGTTCACATCATTCCCAATTCAGGTCCTGACCTTACAAAGAAATAACTCAGGAAATAAATTACAGTACACATTCCCATTGATCTCTG
Organism: Montifringilla adamsi; assembly: GCA_017590115.1. Taxonomy (NCBI): domain Eukaryota; kingdom Metazoa; phylum Chordata; class Aves; order Passeriformes; family Passeridae; genus Montifringilla; species Montifringilla adamsi. Next base: position 52,437 of record JAGGNK010008693.1, read on the forward strand.
TAATAGAAGCTTTTGTTCAATAAGTAAACCACAATTAAAAATTTATCAGGAATAGCTCTCACATGATCTAACCATGTTGACAATAGAGGAGCTCAAGTGCACTGCTCTTGATATTTGTTTTTTTGAGACAACTCAGTAAGAGGCTATTATAATCCCAGGGTAAGGACAGTCTCAATTAGCACTCAATACAATCATTTAGGCCCAGTTAATAATATAACATTTACACATAAATGCAAATTTAGCACCTCTAGCAGTAGGACTACCGGCTACAGTTCTTTGAGACAGCCATCTAGATGGACATTTGGAGAACTTGATCACACAAGCAGGCAAAAATTGAGAATTTTCAAGGGACAGCTTTAGTACACTTTAGTTGATTAAGATCTCAATGGAGAACTTTTAACAGAGTTGTATACATTTAACATAACAAAGGTTTAAAGGAAAAATGCAATACAACCCCAAAAATAACATGGAATCTTTATCTGTTCTATTATGCTGGCAGACAGAAGGAACATCTGTCCCTTTGCAATTTCCTTCCAGCTGACCATTTTCAAGATCAGCCCAGATTTGCACCTGCCCATCTCTGCAGGATTGGAGACAATGTGTGGTATCACAAGCAAAGAGTAGAGCACAGGTGCACAAATACACTGTAACTGCACAGCTTTAAGCACCAGTAATAAAAAATGCTTATGGAAACTTCCTATGGAATTTAGTATGTGAATTTTTATATTGTTTGTATATTGGTTTTGTGGTATGTTTGTGTATTGTTTTTCAGTCACTCCAGTGTACAACAGAGCTAAATCTCATGTGGCATGAAAATCTTATAAAAATATCTCCAACAATGGGTTATTTGCACAAAACATCCCTGACACACAGCATCTAGAGCCTCCTTCTTTATTGCTTTTGGAGAACCGTTCATGCAAAAATGACAGAGGGAATGTAATGAGATGATGAACAGCTGTTATGATTCAGGAATAACCTTAATCTCCTTAATTTTTTTTTGTAACAGCTACTCTTCATCATGCTTCCTGCTTCATTTCACAAGTCAGACATTGGCAAAAGGAAGAAGTATCTGCACAGATAAGGTTATTATGACCTTATTAATTATAATTTTAATTATATTTGTGTTGCTGTTCCATTCAGGACACATTAGGAAAAAAAATCTTCATTCTTTCCTTGCATGTCTTCATTTTAAATGTCTCATAACATATTCTTGCCATTAGTAAACTATACTTCTCAAGATTCAATGTTGAAAATAAAGCTTTCAGAGACATTGAAGATATGATTTTCCTACAAAATCACATGATCCCTCAAGACAATATTTGCTTTGTTAAAAATGATTTATGAATGCCTTTCTGAATGGCAGTGAAATTCCTCACACAAGTGCCCTTGCAATGCCCACACTCTTTCTGAAATCTGCTCAAAAGGGTCCCCATGTCCAACCATCCCAGCCCTCGCTCTGAGGCAGCAGCAATGCAAACCACTCTGTGGGGAAAAGGGCGTTTGGACATCCCGTAGGAATGTTCCCCTGGGATTTCCCCAGGATCCAAGAGAACTGCATTGGGAACACTGGAGAGTTATCCCTCTCTATGATCTATTTACAGACCCAGTCTCCATTACGAAAACCTTCTTCACAGTGATGTTCTCCACAACACATACCAGAGCCTTCTCTGTTTTTTTTTTTTTTTTCAAAATTCCTCTGCAATTTCTTATAAGGTCTGCAGCAGGACAGATTTTATGGGTGTACTCTCCATAACTTACTAGTCCCCTGAACTTACTCAGATAAGTAATCTGCAGCACAGATGGAAGTACCTCCTCCAGAAATCCCCCTAAATATCCCCATCACAAAACAAAGGAAGCTCATATTGGCCTCTGTCATCCTCTCATAAATGAATTTAACAGTATTTTTTACCAGGATATGATAATTTGTTGTAAATTGCCACTTCAGGCATTCAAGCTTAAAAATGAGAAGGAATGACACACTGAAATATGAAAAGTTACTAGCTGTCAGTTTTTACTGAAGCAGTAATATGTCTAGATTTCTAAAAATAGTAAATAAAATCTGAAAGTGGCTCAGATTCCTGTACCTTTAGACATGATATAGGCTGGCCAGCCTTGGCAGCATAAGGAGCATAAGAATTACGATAAGGAGGAAAAAGCCAGAGAACTACACAATGGATGATATCACTGACATAAGAAAACTCAATGTTTGAGGAACTACTCCTGTTGGTACAGTAAATAACATGGAAAAAATACAAAAAGATTCAGGGAAAGACATTGTTGTAAGGGAGAATTAGAAAAAAGTTCACAGAGCATCTTCTCAAAATTGTAGTTAATATTTTTAAGTTGCAGTTAATATATTTGTGTACTAGTGAGTCCCAAGGAGGTCTGCAGCTCTGTGCAAGGCCCTGAGGAGACACAGCAGAGCATCCACCCCTTTTCAAGTATCTAACCCAGCAGAAGGCAACCTCCAAAACCCAGCTGCTCTATATTCCCCTTCTGTAACATTTCTGTACTTGATAATGTCAGTAAGTCTCTAGAAACTCAGCAGTTTTTATAAAATAGCAGAAAGCTAAAAAAATTCTGGGGGGTATTGTTTCTCATGGGAAAAATAAACCCAAACAAACCAAACAAAAGCCACAAAACCAAAACAAACAAACAAAACCAGGTGGGTCTTAGTAGAAAAAGTTTAAAAGGGCAGCAAGACCCCGAGGCCAGGACAGAAACACTCTCATATCCTAAGGGTATTTCTCCAAGTAAGAGAGGGGAGAACAAGAGTTACTTCAAGTAGGGAACATTACAAAGGACTTTTTATTTTGCCATTTATTTTCCAGCACTGTAATTAAATGAATCAAAACATGAATTACAGCTTCTATACTATGCTTAATTCTGGACTTGAGGAAGATTCATGTGCCACTAGATATTAAAAATTCTGCCTGCATTTTTTCTGCAGAAGCATAAAAAATTTTAGAGTAAAGTGGAATTGCAAAATACAGGCAAGTCAACAAAATGGCATCTCAGTCCTGAAGACTGTCAAATCTAACACAGACTGTGAATTAAAGCAGTCTTTTTCAAAGCTAGTCTTAAAATTCATCTTACAAATTTCTCCTTATGATTTACTAGCTCCATACAGAGGTTTACCCCTGCAAAATTAGAAAAACTGGAACGTTCTCAATATGCCCTATTACAGAGTAGTTTAAGCATGCATTAGCAACTGATCACCTATTAAAATCACAATATTCAGCAGAGATGTTAGCACACATGTGTTTTCCCTAGTTCTTTATGTCTTCTCTTACCCTAGGTCTGCATTTTTTGAGAAAATGTTTGGAGGCCACATGATTTACAACTATGTCGGTGCACTGTGCGCCTGTCCCCTGTGCACAGCAAGCAGCTCTGCCAGAGCAAGCCACAGTGGTGCACCCAGAGAGTGGCACACAAAGAGCAACCTGTCTTTGGAAACTCTGACATTTTGCCCCCAGATTTTGAAAAGTGTGGTGTTCCACTGCTGTCTCTACAGCCTTGTGATATTATAAGATTCCCAAAGTCAGTGTTTCCATCCTGCACCCTGCAACTTTCAGAGGAAGGAGAGCTCCTCACAACATGCGAGTTTGCATGTTGGCAAACATGAATTTATCTTTGTAATTTCCCAAAGACACCTGACCTGCTGACCCTCCTGCAGAATCAAAAGGCTGAGCAGTATCCTGGGCTGACGGGTGCAGCAGCAGACTGAAAATCAAGAAAATTAAACTGCACCACAATCTGCCATGCAGAAGGATCCCCCCACTCACTGTGGAACTCTAGTCAGTAAAACCACATCAACACTGCTTTTCCAGACTGATGGCTGTGGAAGACAAAGAGCAGCTGGGCACCCCTGAGTTTTGAGACACAGCTATCAGTGTACTCAGTTGCCAAGTTCATGACTAGGACTGTCTTGCCTAAATCACATAGGTTTAATCTAGAGGAGGTACAAATCCCAGGTAAAATGCAAATCTGCCTTGTGCTCAGATGGCAGAGGCTGAAATACTGCAAGGCCCACAGTTCCACCACCTCTGTGTTTTGGTAACATGTAACACGGATCCTTTTCCATCCAGAATATGGCTTGAGGCAACACCTGGCAACATTTTGGATTGTTCTGTGCTGTTTCCCCAGGCTGGCAGAGGAGCAGCCCTGAACCAGCCACTGTGACATTGTAAACCTCAAGCACTCAGGCTGTGTGAAATGGTCCTGTTCTGCCGTACCCTACCAAGGACACTGCTTTATGCATGACAAATAACCTCCTGCAGAGTTCAGTCCTGCTATCTGACAGGTCTTCCATGAAGAAAAAAATGCTAATTTGTCCTCAACGTTCTCAGTAATATATCTCCTGCCTTCTTTAGCTGATAGAGGGAAAAAACCCTGCCTTAGAAATGCAGTGACTCAGACAATAACAAGCTAACTTTTGAAGGGCAGAAATTTTAAGGTCTCCACAACTTAACCTTGTTCTGTAGAAGGCTAAATGCAGTTAAAGCAATGTCTCCAATCTATGTCCTTGCTTCCCCTTCTCCAGCTACCCCCACTTGCCTTCCCACCTCCCTTACCCACCCCCCTCCATCCCTCTGAAACAGCCTTTGAAGCCCTACAGACTTAATTTATATTCAGGAGATTTTACTCTTTGCTGCACTCCGGTGACTCCAGCAAACTGCACGTGCAGGTCACATGCAGCTTCACAGCTTAGAAACAGGATCCCCCAGTCCATCTGAACTGGTGTCTGTAAGCGGCTGGCAAAAAGAAATAAAGAGCAGAGGGACAGCTAAACTGGATTGTTTCATTTTAAGATTGCTGGCTTCTGATAATTTCATGGAGCTGTTATGGCTCCTGCAGATTCTACACAAGGTTTCCCTCACAGGAGTACAAAAATCACCCAATGGATAGAATTACGGAGCTGAAACTGATTATTGTTTTAATTTCTAAAATCAGGTAAGCTGAGGTTTTTTTTTTTTCGTAAGGCTACTAAGTAGTCATTAAATATGTTTTAATTTAGATTATCAGTATCATTTCTTACATAATCATTGATCTGCTCACTCTCCAAAGTAAGTTTTCTCACTTACTAGCAAAAGGCCCAGCAGAGGTTTGTTTATGACAACCTTTTTATAGCACATTGGAGATTTCCTAGCACTTGCCTGGTTACATTTTATAGGTTTTTACTAAATTCAATAATAAAACTACAAATAAAATCCCACAACAATGAAAATCATTTAAAATTAGGATATGGTTTCATTTTACTAAAACAGCTCACACTGTTAAGTGTAGTAAAAAAGACTGAGATGAATCTCTTACCCAGACAGGGCAGTCATGTACCACTAGTCTGACATTTCCAAATACGCAGGCTTGATACTCAGTAAAAACTGGGTTTCCAACGTGACTGGCAGACAAGCTGCTGTCGATCTGGGAAATGAGAGCACTTCTCCCAAGATAACTCCAGATCAGGCTGGGCTGCTGATTGTCCTCAGAAAAACCATCTCTTTCATTCCCAAAAGCTACAATATTAACCGACCTAGAATAAAAACAATAAAGACAAAGTTGTGTTAACAAATATGAAGGGCAGGGATAAGGGGAAAGAAAATAAAATCCCCTTAAATCAAAACTAACATTAATCCTTCCGAATCCTCTTCCCTCCCTAGATTTTAACACCCTCCTGTAATCAACAGCAAAACACATACATGATCTCAAATCCAACTGCAGGGTGGGAGCAAAGCAGAAAAGAAACCTGGAAAGGCTGCTTGCATTGCAAATCCCAGCGGGTTTGGCTTGTTATTTCTTGGTATCCAGGCTCAGTCTCGCTGCGGTGACCTCGGGGACTCCTGCCGCATTCCCCCGGCTGTGGCCAGGCCGGGTAACTCGGGGTTGGCTGCTCCAGGCGATGGACTGCAGCCGCACGCGGGAGCTGCAGCAGCGGCAGGATCAGCAGCAGTCGCAATAACAGGAGCAGGATCCGGATCTGCAGCAGGATCGGGATCTGCAGCAGCGGCGGGATCGGCAGCAGCAGGATGAGCAGCAGCCCCGGCTGCGGTGGACGCGGTGCCCCGGCGCTGTCGGGGAAGGCGAAGCCGCGTCCGGCCGGGCGGTCCCGGCCACCGCATCCTGACGTCAGCCAGCCCCGCAGAGCGATGGGCAGAGCGAGGTGACGAACGGAGGGCAGCTGCCGCAGGTGAGCAGGGGCAGGGAAGGGCGCTGGGCCAGAGCCGCGTCCCATCCGGCACGCCTTCTGCTGCCGCCCGCCCGAACAGGACCAGCATCCCCACACCAGGGGACGGTGCCACCGCCTGTCTGCACCAGGGGAGGAACCTGGGACTATCACAGCTGAAGGAGAGAGTGGTGTAAACTTCCTCTTTTGAAGTATTTAAACTATTTTTTATTACTATTTAAATAATATCTATCTTTTCAATGGGCTGTTCAAAGTGCTTTCATAGTAGGCTGATTAGTAATACAATTTCTTAAATGCCACGTGGGGTTTTTAGTGTTCAAAAGCACAATTTTCCAAAAGGATGCTCTCACATTATAGTAAAACAAACACAAATCACAGAATGGTTTAGGTTGCAAGGGACTTCTGAAGATCACCTAGCCAATGTAAGTGACCCCAATGCAGGGTCACTTACAGAGGTTACACAGGAAATATACTACATCTGTTCTAAAAATACCATTTGCTGCCACAAACCACTACATACATTAAAATAAAAAAATTAAAAAAAAAAAAAGAGTAAAAATGTTTTAGGCATACTAGATGGTACACAATACTCTGTGTTATGTGAACACATGCTGCTGTTAATCCCAGGGGCAAGAACTCATTCAAAACAGAACTTGATACGATTATCAACAGAATAATGAATAGAGCTTTGCTTGCAACAATCCATACTTTGAGAAAAGTACTGTTCCACTATTTGCAACTTTAGGAGATGTCATTTGATGTCACTAACAAAGTTTTATACAGGTATAATACTGAATGGCAAGACCATTTTAATAAAACGTAAGTATTATTGTCTGCTAATGAATGCTAATTTATTATTTTTATTATAAATTGTATAGGGACTTCTGAAAAAGAAAAAACCCAAAGAACAAAGCAACAAATAATTTCCCAGCCTGTTTGTTTTCACACATTTTATCCCATCCTAGCTTCTGCTTTTCAATCTAGCTTTGCTCTAGAAAACTAAAAGACAAATGACAAGTGGAGGTTTTGGTTTTGTTTCATCCTGGAAAAAAGTTAGAATGTATATTTCATAGGTAAGTTTTAAAAAGTATCACAGGAAACCACTGGCTTTTTCCCCAGATGATCCTCTGACTGTGATGTATCCCTGTCCACATCCAAAGCCTCAGTGGTGTCCAAATACATCATGTTGTGAGTCAACAGAGCACTCAACATTTTGCAACCATGACTATTTGTGTATTTTTTAAAGGTCACTGAAGATCTCTTGGAATTCTTAAATTTTCATTTGTAGCAATCTACCCATTGAAAATGAGGAAACCTTTGGCAGAAAAGTTCTTCACATCACTAATGAGCCTGACCTGGTATAACTAAATGCATAAATAGCTAAAAACAGAAATAAATGTGCACATGCATATACAGACACAAGTCTGCACACACAGATTTATATAACCATATGTTTAAAATACATGCATGCATATTATAACTACAACACACCCATACATGCAGATGTGGACACTCATACAGATAGTTGTAATACCAAGAAAAACTGGACCGGTAAATAAGGCAGTACTAATGAGGAGTGACCCAACTAACTCAAACTCTAATTAACATAGCTTATTCATTGCGGCAGACCTAGTCCTGCTTAGGGGTGACAAGGGTAGGAGTACCAACTGAGATGGAAGGTCACAGAAAACATTTTTGTTTTCCTCTCACTTCTTCCTTCAGTCATCTGGGAAACTACTTGGGACTGACAGAAGTATCAGCTTTGGGAAAGGTGTGCAGATGGTGGATGTGAGATTCATCTCAGATGATGAACAACACTTAAAGCTTACATACTCAAAATACACTGAACTGTTTTAATAATGGTTTTCCAGCAATCAGATGACTGAAAACAATATTTAAAAAGCAAGCATTAAAATTGGAGAATGCCGTCTGTTCTCCTGTCAAAGTAGGTCCATAATCCTATTTTTGCTTGCATTGCTCAGGGATTGTGCAATGCATTTCAAATAAACAAACAAACAAAACAGGAAAGGAAATGAGTTCACTTTGGCAGGATAATAAACACCAAGAATAGGGAAGTTTCTTGGCACCCCTACCCTAGATGCATTCTACAAGTTACACGGGCACTGCAAGAGAAAGCTGTAAAAGATTGTTTAACTGAGAGGATTACAGAGGATTGCTTGACTGTTCTCTGTTTGGCAATCAGAAAGTTGAATACCCTCCTGTGATCAGCAAACCTTTCATACACCAAGCATTTGCCATTGCTGCTGACAAACAAACAGAGACTAAACTGCAGAGAAGGGAGTCTTTGACAAGGTCCAGGAAACAATCGCATATTCAGCCTTGTGAAGTTTGTCCTGGAACATTTTTTTTTTCAAACCATTTCCGTTGTAGCTTTCCAGTGAGTACCTCAGCACTGAAAACAAATACACAGTCGTTAATGACAAAGGGGAATGATATTTGCTAGTGAAAGGAAATAAGTGCAGGCAAGTCAAGGAGGAGGATTTTTCCCTAGTGAAAGCTGTAGTCTTATGTGCATTGATCCATGCAGAATTATCCGGCCTTTATTTTCAGGACAGTGAGGAGATTTAATGTACTTGAAGTCAAAGTCGTTGCCAAACCTGCTTATTAGGTGAATCTGCACAAAGCTGCTGTTGCTGCTGCTGCTGATGCTGGTGTAGTTAGCTTCAGGTGCAAGAGAAAACGTGTTGTGGTAGAACAGGTAAATTTCCAGGGGATTTATTTATTTATTTATTTAATGATAGAATATAATTCCAAATAACACTAATACACTTTGCTGTACAGACCTGTTTCCTCCTAATACTGGAAAAAAAAAAAAAATCCTGTGATAGGCTTGGCTTTACTGGCGCTTGTCCAGAGTAGACATGGCTGCTGTAGGATCTGCCAGCCAAGACCCCCTGCTCGGACAAAGCACCAGCAAACAAAAAGGAGGTTTTCTGTTGTTGTAGCCATCTGCCACATCCCCATCAAAAAAAGTCACCTGTGTGTGTGTGTGGGAAAGGAGTGGAGGGACAGTAGCTTTTCTCAGCATAACCATGCCAGAAAAGTCATGTAGTGTTGTTCAAACTTGGAAGCAATTTTTTTTAAATTTCCACACATAAACCACAGAATGGTTTGAGTTGAAAAGGACCTTAAGGACCACCAAGTTCAACCCCACACTGCATATTCAAGACTGTTTCAGGCATGGCACAGGCACTCACAGCCAGAGCCCAATGTCTCTCCAGCCCAACAGATTTCATTGCTTGCTAGAGGTCACAGATGGAGGCATCAAGAAAAAACAGCTCAAATTCTAAGGCTTTTGTGTCAAATTGTGGAATGGCTATCCTTGGACATATTCAAGTTTCACTGAAGAAGTCCTTGCATAACCTTAGCCCTTTAGACATGCTTGGAGAGGAGGCTGGGTTAGATGGCCTCCAGAGGTCCCTTCCGACCTGAATTATACCCTGACTGCATAAATCTCCTCCTTCCTGGAGAGTGACCACTAAGCCCTGTCCCTCACTTCCTCTTATTATACCAGCTTTCAACTCCAAAACCAACCTCTCATCCAATCTTGTGGCAACTTATTTTCTTTACAAAGTTTAATAAGCTTTGCAAAAAGCTTCTCAAAGTCTTTTTGAAAGTGAAAGAGGATTATTATGTCCACACGACCCCTTTTATTGGCATACTTATCACCCTTCCTCCAGAAACCAGTAATGCTGAACTTCACTGGAGCCTTTCCAACAGCTTCCCAAGAGACTGTGTTCATCCCTGGATCTAATTTTCTCACAGACTGTGTCATCTCACCAGGATTGGTAGCTGGTCCCACTGCTTTGGCGTTTTCCAGGCCTTGCTAAAAGAGTTTTTAAATATATTGGTGGCCTCCTATGATACATAGACCCCAGACACAATTTTTTTTTTCTTGCCACAGTTTCTTATGGCTGATTTTATCTAATCCTGCCCATTTATTAACATCTATATTTACTACTTTTTTTTTTTCTAGTCTTAGTGAATCAGATCAAGTAATACCAGTGCTGATGCCATGACAATTTTTTGCCTTTTCTTTTATATACCTTTTATGTATTCTCAGTGCCCTTAGCATGCACACATGTAATTCTTTAAGTCTGATAACTTACCATAGTCCTGGTATTCTGTTAGGCCACAAGACCAAACATCCTAAAGGCCTCGCAGTTGGAGGCCAGAAAACCTACACTATCTTGAGAAACCAAGGTCCCTTCTAGAATACATCCTGTAAGCTAGGATTAGGCCCATCTAAGGGGGAATACTTCAGCATAAGGAGATATCATGCTATTCATTCAAACTTCTAATTAGAGCATCTTTGTTAGATATGCTAATTTACAAGGTCTATAAAACTTTACACGAAATCTACTGTCTGTGTGCATTTCTGAGTATTCCACCTTGGAGAAGTGTCACACCGTAAAAATCCTTATTCAATACCAAAGTAAAAACCCTTTATTCCTTAACCATGTCTGGCTCTTAATTTTAGGACCAAGGAAAAGGCATCAGTGCAATATTGAAACAAAAATATGAAGGGGGTGGGGAATTATCTGATGATAGGAGAAGGAGAAAGACAAATGTATGTCACTTTTAAATTTAAAACCAGATCCAGTTTGTGGCAGAACAGAGTTGTGCAAGCAACTAACAAGCTGTGGAAATCTGCTAACCCCGTGAGGGTTAGATGTGGAAAATAAGAGCCAGGTCTGCTGCTGCAGATGTGCCACGTAAGAATCACCCGACAAGCTTGTTGGTTTTGGCAGTGAAAGAAAAGGTCCTGTGCCATGAGGAGAGGACCCATCTGATGCCTAAATGCCCCAACCTGCCTCAGAGGTGAAGGGCCCAAAGCACAACATGCTGCAGAAGAATCCCCACTCACGCTGATGAAAGCCCCCAACTGTAGATGCAGAGCTGCACCTCACAATTCTTATGTCATAGTTTAATGAGTGTTACAAATTGCATTGTAATGAAGGTAAAAGGACCAAAAAAAAAAGCAGTTCATATGTTGTTTCTGCTGTTCTGGAAAGGGAAGCAATTGCCACAAGGCAGACACAGACGATTATGTCACGCAGAGGAGCAACACCCCCATCCCAGCCTGCCCTGATTCCCCTCCCCAAGGCTTGACTTGAGCTTGAGCTGAGGCTGCAGGGGGAGGTGCATGGAGCAAGCACCACAAAGAATGGGGAAGTAGCACATGATCCTCACTAGGGAGCAGGGAAAGATCCCTTCTGGGATTGACTGGCCACACATACTGATCAAACCCCTTCAACAAATCTCTGCTGCCTGAGTGTCCTCTCCCACAAGGCACTCAGGAAACTACCACCCTGGCCAGAGATGCTGCTGACATTTAGGGCCAGGGAAGGGATGGCATACACTCAGCATGTTTTGAAAGTTCTGAGCTATTTTAATCCACCTTATGATCCCCTGGACAAGTGCTTAAGACTGAGTGACCCAGCGCATGAATTTTACAGAGAAAAGTGCCTCAAACTGCTTTAACGTGCTTCCGCAGAAGCTCAGCCCTTTGGCTGCCCACATGTTTTTTCAGTAATGTATAAGTTTCTAGTTTTTCTTGCTAAAATCATGTTTAACTTTTTCTTACTAACAACATTCAACATGATTGCAGATAATGTTCTTTAGCTATGTTAAATGAAAATTATGTAATAATGTCAGCAATAGGAGTTAATATCCATTTTAAGAAGAAAAAATTAAAGAACAAAGATTATACCTAGATATACAAATATCTGCCATAGCCTCTGTGCATATAAATAGTTATTTGCTTACCAAAGTTGTAAGGTCTCAAAGAATCATAAATAGATCTTAATTTTTATACAACTGCACATTTCCTGAATCAAAAGGCATAGGACATTGTTAATTAATTTTCATTATACAGGTGTTAAACATCTACCATTGGATGACCATTTCATATTTAAAAAAATATTTAAGAAAACCTTTCAATTTATTAAAATTCACAGAGCCATTTCAAAATTAGCCTTTCACTCAGCTGTTTCCTTTTAAATTTACTTTCACGATTTCTATTTTCTTGTTTTCCTTGCTGTTATGGTTTCACTGCTGTTTTCTAGTTTTCAGCCTGCTTTTCTGTCTGCATACCTGTAAATATAGAAGCAATTATCAGGGCAGCAAGAGAGGATGAACAGTGTGTGAAAACTGAATGTTCTTCATGGATTTCAATGTTGTCCTTACTGCTTTGAGAAATTCACTTAATTTTAGATTTGTAGCCTCTTGAATTATCCTGTACCCTCGTATTACTTACTCCAGAGGGGCAGCCTCTCCCAGAGGTGTTTGGCTGCTTAGAGCCTTTGCTGGGTCATAATTCTCTATGTTGTGTGAGAAATAGCTTATCATAAAAGGACATAAATAAATCTGTTTTTGGAAATCGGTTATTCATGTCCAGCTTTTCATCCACCAGCGGATACCAGCATCCATTGTTCTCCACAGGGCTGCTTCCAAGGATTTCTTCCCCAGGCCTGTGCTCATGCCTGGGATTGCCCTAAGCCAGAGGCAGCACCAGCACCAAGGTTCACCTTGTTGAACCTCATGAGGTTGTCATGGGCCCACTACTCAAGTTTGTCCAGGTGCCTCTGGATGGATCCCATCCTTCTCTTGTGCCAACTGCACCAACCAGCTCGGTGTCATCTGCAAAAGTGCTGAGGGTCCACTAAATCCCATTGTCTGTGTCATCAACAAAAGCAGTAAAGAGCACCAGCCCAAAGACACAAGAGGAACACCATTTGTCATCAGCCTCCACCTGGACACTGGACCACAACTCTGTCTGCCTCCACCCAGCCAACTCCTTATCCATCAAGCAGTCCACCTTCAGCTGCATGTCTCCCTAATCTGGACATGGGAATGCCATGTGGGACTGTGGCATCAAAGGCCTTACAGAAGTTCTTGTAGATGACACTAGTCAGTCTTCCCTTGTCAGTCCTTGCAGTCACTATATCACAGAAGGCCACAGATTGGTCAGTAGTCCCTTTACGCCCTGTTTAAAAATAGGAATGATGCTTTCATTTTCACAGTCACTAGGGACTTTGCCTGGCTGCTGTGACTTTACAAACATCACAGGAGTGTCTTGGCAACAATATCATGCCTCCCTCAGGGCACTGGGATGCCTCTCACCAGATCCCATAGGCTTGTGCCCATTCAGTTCCATCAGGTGCTCTTGAACCTGCTCTTGACTGACAGTGGGGGTGATCTCACTTCACCAACCCCCACCTGCAGCTTCAGGGAATCAAGAGACACAGGAAACCTGATGGCCACTGAAGCCTGAGGCAAAGAACTCACTGAGTTCCTCAGCCTTCTCCATATCTGCTGTCGCCAGTTCTCTCTTCTCATTTATCAGGGGTACACTGTCTTGGCCTTTCTTCCCAACTGATGTCATTATAGAATCTCTTCTTGTTACTCTTCACACCCCTTTCCAAGCCCTGTCTCATTTTTGCCTTGGCCTTCCTGATCCCATCCTTATATATCCAGACAATATCCCTGGACTCTCCCCAGGTCACCAGTCCCTGCTCCCATTGGCAGTGCCTTTCCCTCACTCCTCAGTTTCAGAAGATCCCTGCTTATCTGTGGTGGTTTCCTGTCCACCTTACTTGGTTCCTTACACAGCAGCTTGGAAAGGTCTTCTGCTCCAAGAAGTCTCTTTAAAGTGCTGCCAACTCTGATCAGGTTGTCTGTTCCTAAGGACAGATCCCAGCAGTCTCACCCACTAATTCTTTGTACATCTGGAAATTCTTTCTGCCGAAGTTTAGGGTCCTGACCCGGCTCCTCACCCGCCAGTGTTCTTCAAGGTCAGGAGTTCACCCAGGGCAGGGTCACTACAGCCCAGAAGATAATTAGTGCTGGCTTTGATGATGCGATGGCTCTGGCATCTTCTCCTTGTGGGTGATGCCTGTAGAGCCCTGTGCGTGTGCAGAGGCACACAGGGCCCCCATGCCACACAGCAGGACTCAGGGTGGAGGGTGAGGGTGCCATGGAGCTCTTTCCACACTCTGCACAGTGCTGTTCTTCACCGGCCCTTGCCAGCAATTTGGGCCAAATTAGAATCATAAAATGTCCTGAGTTGGAAGGGACACATCAGGATCCTGAAGTCAGCTCCTGCCCTGCACCACACAGCTTCATGAATCTCACCATGTCCAAACACATCTAGAACCCTGTCAGGCTTGGTGCAATGACCAAGGGGAGCTTGTTCTAGTGCTCAACCAATCCGTGGATGGAAAACTGTTTCCTGATATCTAACCTAAGACCCCCTGACACAGCTCCATGTCATTCTAACTTACAGCAGCACTTAGAATTGGGAAAGACAGAGCCTGAGCAGCATAGCCTGGGATACACCAGGACTTCTTGGCTTGCTGGATCCTCCTGCATTTTTTCTGTCCCATTCCTCTTCTCTCCTCCTCCTTTCCTGGCCAACATTCCATTTCATTTTCCCTGGCTTCCAATCTTTTTTTGTCTTTGGTTTTCATTTGCCTGGAGGGACCCTGCAAACCTGTCCACCCCACAGGCAGGAAAAGCTAGTATTCACTGAAGTCAGTTCTTGTTTTTAACCAAAGAAAGCTCAATTTACCTCCTTTCCTCTGAAAGACTTATCTGCCATTCTACATATCCCAGGGACTCTGCCACATCCTCAGGGGCTTTAGGAAGCAAAGCTGGAGGTGCCTAAACCAGGCAGTTTAGGGTTAATGCTTGGCAGAAGACAGCCTGGATATGTTTTACCAATTGCCAAATCACTATCTCAGTTCTGCAGAGAAGATGCTGGTTTTCATCATTCATATCTTGCACAGTTCACCCACCCCAAAACAGACTGGATGAAGCTGTGATGAAGTACAAGCTGAGCAAAAATCCTCTGAAGTTGGCAGCTACACTTTCTTTGTTTTTCCAGAGAAAATTTTGGAATTTGATTAAACACATTCCTAATACATTTGAGAAAAAAACCTCCGATTTTGGGTTACAACATATTATTGCAGTGGCACGTGGAATCCAATAATCACAAGAGATGGGCTGCTTTTGGGAGGCACAGCAAAAAGTACCTCACTCCCCAAGACACCTTATTCCAGTATTTGTGAAGCTGAAATATACCTGCCTTTTGGATTCCACCCATGTGTCTCACATTTTCTTTGACCATGTCTGGCAGAGACGGGGATACATCCATCCAGGTTTTTGCCTGGTAATCCCATCTGTTCTGCTCTTCTGCTTCACTCATCCAAATGCTTGTCTACAAAGCACAAGTGTGCACAGCAGTACCTTGGAAGTCAAGAATACCTGAAGCAAAACCCACCCAGAGCCCTTCCCCTGTTGTCTTCTTGACTTTGAGGTTTCTGGAATCCCAAGCCTCAGGCTGTGACAACATTCTAGCTCCTCCTCATACCTGTCACTGGCCATGGGGGTCTCCTCAGCTGATGGACAGGAGAGGCCAGCCATCACCACCCCATATAATTTTCAACCAAAAACTCCACCAGTACCTTCACCTGCACACATCAGAACCTTGTTCTCAGCCCAAAAACCTGAAAAGTTGTGAAGCAGCCCTCTGCACAGAAGGCTGTGGATGCGGAGCAGCTCTTCCAGCAGCTTCTCCACCAGCACTCGCTGGAGAGACGAAGCTGCCAGGGACTTCTGAGCACCCAAACTCTTGTGTAATGGGAAGACTGCAGCTGGTTGGTCTAGAGACATCTTCTCCATCATATCTCCATATGGCTTTCAATTGAAGGCCTCATCCTCCTGGCTGGGATTTGGCCCCATACAGATGGCTGGGTTGCTGGAGGTCATCCTGCTGGTGGCTGTGTTGTGGCCAGTGTGCTGGAGAAGGGCCAGGCAGCCACTTCAGAAGGAGAAGACTGGCCACAATCAACTCCTCAGCCACCCAGAGGGAGCAGGAACACAGGGCCAACAAGGCAGAAATTGTCCATGGTCAACTGCCTATTCGAAAGTGGCATGAGACAGGAGAGAGGGCAGCAGCTCTGCTGCACCACTGATTTACAGGTGCTACAATACTCCTTATCCTAGGGCTTCTATTTTTTCTGTTGGAATCTGGATTATCAAGCTCTGAAAAGGATGAACATCTGAAGGAAGACAGGATCTCGAAGATATCTCATTTACAATTCACCATTTGCTGCCTCCTGGCAGACAGAGCTTTGTTTACTCAGAAACCTTGCGTAATTTGCATATATATGCATAGCCATGTGCCATAGTTTCCTTCAACCCTAATTAAAATAAGCCTGTGACTACAGTGAATTCCCAGGTACCACAGGGTGTCGTGCCAAGATCCCTTCTCAGCAGAAAGCATCACACGTGCCCCACAGTCAGCAGGATGGGACACAGCTGCAATCAGCCCAGATGTGCACTGCCGGGCTAGAAAAGATCTTACAAGGAGTGAAGGATGTTGTGGCGCAGGATTCATTTGGTGTGTTCTGTTACCCCCTAAAGCTATAATGGTTCGGTCCTGGGATCCCCCTCTCCCCCTCCCCTGGAGCTGGTTCCCTTGGAGTTAATAAAGAGCTCTGGATTTTACCC
>JAGGNK010008704.1:0-45291 GCA_017590115.1 Montifringilla adamsi
GCTGGGTGGTGAAGCAAGCCAATTTGACCTCGACTGCCCTAGCGGACCTCCTAGCTGACCAGGAAACAACGAGGCAAGCGACCCTCCAAAACAGGGCGGCAATTGATTTCCTTTTGTTACTCCACAACCATCACTGTGAGGAGTTCGAGGGGCTCTGCTGCATGAACCTGTCATCACGAGCCGAGGACGCCAGACGTACCATCCGCCAGATGTCCAAGGACGTCGACAACATCCGACAACAGACCTCGGACTGGTTGGGGGACTTGCTATCTAAAATCGGAGTGGCAGGCTGGGTGGGCTCCATCATTCGCACCGTTTTAGTTGTTATCTTCATTTTACTTTGTTTAGTTTTCGGTTTCAGCATTATCTATAAGTTACTGACCAGAATTTTGTTTGCCACAACCCCCCAAATTAATCATGTCGAGGCTCCTGCTGACCCTGCTCCCAGCCCTGAAGAACCTCCCTGTGAGGAAGTGTGTTGGGAGCAGGTCCCTCGGTCCTCTTCATGGTTTTCAAATACTACGTCAGTTTGATAACAATTCCTATTTTATTTTTGTTTTAAACAGAAAAGAGGGAGATGTTGTGGCGCAGGATTCATTTGGTGTGTTCTGTTACCCCCTAAAGCTATAATGGTTCGGTCCTGGGATCCCCCTCTCCCCCTCCCCTGGAACCTCTCTCTCTGAGAGTGTCAATTCGTTCTCTCCTCCCCTGTTTCCCTGGTTACCTTCTGTCAATCCCTCCCCAAGTTCCTGTCCATCATCCACTGTCCCCTTCCCTCTTTCCAGAAAGTTCTCCTCTCTTCGGTGGGTGATTGGGTCAGGAACAAGAGTCCCTCCCTGTCACATTCCCTATTGGCTAGCCGGCATGTTTCTCACCAGTTTGTTCACTCCCTAGTTCTCCCTCATTGGTTAACGTGTTGTGTTTCCGCCCCCTTTATAAGCTGCTGTATTCCTTGATTGGATCGGGAACAAGAGTCCCTCCCTGTCACATTCCCTATTGGCTAGCCGGCATGTTTCTCACGAGTTTGTTCACTCCCTAGTTCTCCCTCATTGGTTAATGTGTCGTGTTTCTGCCCCCTTTATAAGCTGCTGTATTCCTGCCTCGTGGTCCCTGCTCGGCTGGCTCCCCTGGAGTGAATAAAAAGCTCTGGATTATACCCCCGAGGAGGGTCCCTCCTTTCTTTCTTCCACTTCGCCTGCCTGCTGCTCGCTGCTGCCCCTTGCTGAGCCGCTCCCAGGACGCCCCCGGCGCATCTAGGAAGTGCCCCCCCCGGCTGTCGGCTGCAGTGCCTTCAGCTCAGCTGGAGCGACCTCCCCCCCTTCCCGGGGGAGTAGAGAGTCTCGGACAGCAGCACGGCAGTTATTCTTATTTCAACGTTTATAGGCTTGGCAAACAGGATGTCTTTCCCATTTTCAGATCATGTGTAATCAGCTTTCTTCCCTGTTTCTCAGCATTCTTGCTCACATGATGCAGCAGAGGCTTCCTCTGTAACTCCTTATCTCCCCCCTCTGTTTTTAGGGGGGCTCATAGATAAAGCTAAGGTATCCATGACTTTTTTTTTTGCATGCTTTTAGCAGCCCTAATTATGTCAAAAAGGACAAGACAGAAGATTAAAAAGAATATTATTGTCAACCCAGTCCAATGAAAACCCAAACTCATAAATTTATCCCAAGAAACGAATTTTTTTTATTTAGCCAAGACAGATCATTTTTCAGATCGATCAACACCTTTGTTCCTCCAGAGTTTGTAAAGTTCTGAGTTGATCCTTTAATTGAGTATGAAGTGATTGGATATCTTGTCTTAAGGTTTTCTCAAAGGGTCCTTGGAGGGGGTTTTTAACTGTCTCCCAATTCTGTTCCGTGTCATTTCATGGAAGAGAAGTGACACATAAAGAATTATGAATATGCTTCTAATCACAGTGCAGGGATAGATGAGTTTTTTGGGCCTCACATCTCTTGCCTATCCATAAAAGAGCACTTTCCAAGGTGTCTAATCTAGCCATTATTTCTTTATTAATGTTTTCTTGTGTTTGCAATTCTTTTGCGATATTAGTTAAAGCCTGTCCCACAGTATGGGCAGTTTGAATGGAATGAGCTAAGGCAGCGACAGCCACAGAAGCTGTGGTTAATACTATCATGGCAGAAACAACATCAAAAATTAGCCAACCCAGAAATTTGCAAACTTGTTTCTTACTCTTTTGGATTTCCTCTTGAACTAGTCAAGCCAATTGTGAAAGACAATTTTGTCCTTCCCGAGTCAAATTTACAGGTACCCAAATTTCTGATCTTCTTTTAAATGGAGGAAGGACAAAATAGTTGTGCATATCTCCATAGGTTAAACATGATCTGAAAACAAAAGAATCAGCAGACAAAAAATACAAACCATTTCTATAATATATTGAAAAATCATTAACGAAAGCAAAAGCATATGGGTGTGAGGTACAAGTCATTAGTAATTGGTCCTTCAGCAGTGTTAAATTAGCAATTGTAGCATTCTTATCTAATTTTACTTTGTATATTCTATTGCCAAAAGCAGGTAACAGTATTTTCCACAAATGTTTGTACACATGGTATCGAAGCACGGGCGACCCCCAACAAAGGGGAGAGAATGATGCACCTGACTCCATCATCAGAAGGCTAAATAATTACTTTATTATTCTATGCTATATACATTTCATCTAAACTGAATCTGCCTTGCATTCACCCTTGCTCACAACTGCACAGAACTGCACTCATCTTTGATTCTTCCATGACTGTCTCGTGACTCTCCGGACTCACATACACACTTGGCCCCGATAGGCCGATAGGCCAAGGGAACAAAACATCCTCACTTTGGGTAAACAATCTCCATATTGCATTCTACTTTGGCACAGCAAGCAAGATAAGAATTATATTTTTCCTTCTTCTCTGCTTGTCTCACAGCTTCTGTCTGTTCAGAGGGCATGTGAATACCACACACATGGGACTAATTATTATCTAAATAACATTGTATTAAGGGTCTGGCCATCCCATAACCATGCCAAACCATGTATATTCTATTGCCAAAAGCAGGTAACAGTATTTTCCACAAATGTTTGTACACATGGTATCGAAGCACGGGCGACCCCCAACAAAGGGGAGAGAATGATGCACCTGACTCCATCATCAGAAGGCTAAATAATTACTTTATTATTCTATGCTATATACATTTCATCTAAACTGAATCTGCCTTGCACTCACCCTTGCTCACAACTGCACAGAACTGCACTCATCTTTGATTCTTCCATGACTGTCTCGTGACTCTCCGGACTCACATACACACTTGGCCCCGATAGGCCGATAGGCCAAGGGAACAAAACATCCTCACTTTGGGTAAACAATCTCCATATTGCATTCTACTTTGGCACAGCAAGCAAGATAAGAATTATATTTTTCCTTCTTCTCTGCTTGTCTCACAGCTTCTGTCTGTTCAGAGGGCATGTGAATACCACACACATGGGACTAATTATTATCTAAATAACATTGTATTAAGGGTCTGGCCATCCCATAACCATGCCAAACCATACTGCAGTTTGCCTTTTGGGACAGGAGAATGGTTGTATTGATCCAATTTTCTCTAAGGCTACCATGTGATCCCCAATCAGTTACCCTCCGATACTGTAAGAAGTGTGGCCATTGTCCTATACATGATGTCCATTCCAAACACAGTATATTGGAAATGGGTGTAAAATGACATTTGGGGAAATGAGGTGGAGTGGCATCCACAGATTAGTTGGAAGTAGACAGAATGGCCAATAATTTAATAGCAGTCAATTTTCTTGCAGTCTCCAAGTGTACATCTATTAAATGTAATTGCATAGAAAAATTAGTACAAGGTAAAGGTAAAGAGGTACTTGTTTGATTCCATGTTTAGCATATAGGGGGTAGATCAGTAACAAAAGTAGTGTTAATACTATATGTATCTACAATATCCTGATCTAGGGGAGGAAGCCAAGTTCCTCCTACCCATTCTGTTCCATTGTTACTGAGGGGGGGGGTCTGGATCCCTATAGGTCAGAGGGCAAAAAACACGGTGGCTGAAGGATGTGGGACCAGTAGATTCCTCCTTCTGCCACTTGGTGGCAGTATAGCAGTAGAAAGATGACAAGATTCATTGTCATCCTTGGCTGGGTCTGATATATCTTGCTGGGAGCCAATATGGTCCTGTGGGCAAAGAAACACATCCGTAACCTCTTCCCCAAGCTAACAGTGGAACTGGATCTTTCCACTGACATCTTTGTATGTAACTTCTGGGTGTGTTAGCATTCAGAAACACGTAATCACGGAATGATTATATGCAGGTGCTTTTATTAAAGAGCTCTGGGCGTCAGGGGTACACAGACCCAAATCTGACTCCGATATGGTTTCGAGCCAAATGTTTTATATGCTATCGTTATATAACTTACATATTAATTATTAAACTTACATTGTTCTATTGTATACATTGATTTCATCCAAACATGGATTTCTCGTGATTCCCCTCAAACCCCTAACATAGTTTCTCATGATTCTTTAAACAATAATTATATCTAATCACATCTAACAATTATATCATTTATCATATACTGATTACACAGGTGCAGTTTCACATGATCTAGCAAACGCAAGGCCTAACATTTCCCAGGGCCTACCTTTAACATTTTCCCAGGGCCTACTAAGCCTAACTTTCTTTCTAACTCCCCGAATTTTCTATGATTTTATAATCTTTTACTATCAGGTGTACTCCTTCTCCATCAGTTCTGTGAACTAGGCGTCTCTGATGTGCTGTTAGGTCATCTCTAGTGGAGAGATTCAAAAAATTTAAAACATAGTTTGCTTTGTCAAGCTGCTCTTGAGGGAGCACAACTACTGGATTTCCCCCTTTTTTGTTTTTGAAGTATGGATTTCAATGTATAATGTGCCCTTTCCACTATGGCTTGGCCTGTTGGAGAATGGGCAATATCTGTATGATGTTTGATGCCCTAAGTGTGGAAAAATTCTTGTGTTTTTTGAGATGTATATGCGGGTCCATTATCTATTTTTATCTGTTGGGGCACTCCCATCATGGTGGAAGCACCGAGCCAATGTCAGGTGGCATCTCTTGATTTCCCACCTTTGTGTGCTGTTTCTACTATGAATCCTGAAAAGGTATCAATGAAAACATGGACATATTTTAAAGTCCTAAAGCCCGATATGTGTGTTATATCTGTTTGCAAAATGACATTAAGTTTCAACCCTCGTGGGTTTGTACCTAATGTTTCTGGCAAGGAAAGAGTCTATCGACATTGTGAGCAAGTATTCACTACATCTCGTCTTTGTGGCAAAGTTAAACCGAATTGTTTGGCTAGTGCTTAGGCATTTTGATGATAGAAATCATGAGAAAGTTTTGCCTGCCATAACTTTTGTGGTATAGTGACTGTCATGGTGAGGGCATCCACCCTTGCATTACCTTTTACTATAGGTCCAGGCAGAGTGATGTGTGACCTAAGATGGAGAATGCAATATTCATGAGACCTGTGAAATAAAATGTTGTACAGAGTGGTTAATAACATGAAAAGATCTTTGATAGTGACTTGCTTCAGGAATGAATGCTCGATTCTCCCAATGATTCCTGAAACATAAAGAGAATCACAAGCAATGTTAATAGGTTCCAGTGAAAAAAGGCAAAATGCTTATACCACAGCTGCAAGTTTGACCAATTGTGTAGATCTGGGTTGAAAGGTTATAGAATGTTCCCACTGTCCTGTATAATTTTTCCACAGGGTCACAGCTTTGTGTGTTTTCCCTGATCCATCAGTGAAAACAGTCTTTGCATGAGGGACAGGTGTCTTTAACTGTAATTGTCACAGTTGGAAGGGAAGTTCTTTGAAGGATTGTAACAGGGCATGTTGAGGCATGGAGTGAATAAATGGTCTGTTATAGTATGCAAAGGCAATTTGAAATGACAGTGAATCCCTGAAAAGATTTTCTAATTTTGTTGCAGTAATAGGAAGATGCATTTCTGCTGGATCATATGCCTGTCAGGCTCTGGCAGCGGAGTAGTCCCATCCACCGCAGTTGAAAAACCACTTCGAGTTGAGTGGTTATAGTTTTTGAAAAGGTGTGTGGCAGAAGAATCCATTCTAATAGCCAGAGATTATGTTCCTGTACATCACATTGACCAATGAGAGCATAAGTTTGAAAAGATTGTAGAATTAGGAACAACCATAAAGGCAAATTTGGGTCCTGATGCGTGGCAAAGGATTTGTTAATCTTGTCACTTACATTTGTCAAAGCCTCTCAGGCAGTCTTTGTTAACTGCCTAGGGGAGAAAAGATCTGGGTCCCTGATAGGTTTCTCCTTGAGCCAGGTCTTATGAGCTCTCAGAGAACCTATCACACCCAAAATAGCTCAGCTACCTCGAATGGCATAAAATTAGCAGGATGGCTTCTGAGGTAGTGTTGGAAACAGAAAAAGTTTTAATAAAAGGCAAAATAACAAAGCTCTTACAGAGAAAAACCAAGCCAGGGGCAAGAGGTTCTTGCTGCTGCTAAAACACTCCACAAAAGCGATTATTTCCTTTGTTCTCTTCTTTTTCTAGTGAATTACCTAGGCGGGACCTTTTGGCCTCTGTCCAATTGGGCAGCCCCAGGTTTGAGGTAAAGTCCCTAAGGTCCAATGAGGTGTCTTGCCGCGCTGCTGTCTGAGTTTCTCTACTCCCCCGGGCAGGGGAGGAGGTTGCACCGGCTGAGACCAAGGCACCGCTTTTTACCAAATTGAGGAGACAAACTTCTGGGCTTTTTGCCTTTTTAAGCAGACAAAGAATAATTTGGTCACTCCATCAACAGGGAGATTATTCCTACAGGTCCCTTTTTAACAACTGGAATAGGAGGGATAATTCTTCTGTGGTGATTCCCAATAAAGAGCAAATCCAATTAATATTGCCTAATAGCTCTTGCAAATCATTCAATGTGTGTATGTTGGTTTTTAGGGTTACTGGCTGTGGGGTGACTTGTTTCTAATAATTTAAACCCCAAGTATTTCCAAGGAGGTGCTGTTTGGATTTTTTTTGTGGCTACACACAAGCCTCTGCTGGCAAGAGCTACCTTTAAAGCAGCAAGGCAATCACGTAACAATGAAGAGCTGTCAGAAGCAATTAAAATATCATCTATGTAGTGATACAGAAAAATAGACAGATATTTTTGCTGTAATGGTTGTATTACTGAGTGAATGATGAATTGACAGATAATAGGGGTTTTTTTCATACCCTGAGGTAGCACAACTGCAGTGGTTTCGGTTCACTAATTTGAGATTTCTCAGCCAATGCACCGATTAATTTGGTGGGTTGAGTGTTGGTCAAATGCCCATGTACCCTCTAGAATTATTTACTCATTTCCTGATGTGAGATGGGATTAGGAAGAAGGCAAAGCAGGCTTAAATCTTTAAAAGGGTGTAAAGAAAACTTTATTAACAGAGACTAAAATAATAATGGGAATCAGAATAAAACCTTCAGAACACTTCTCCTCCCCCCTACAACCTTGTCTTTCCCTACTAACAATGTACAGAAACAATTCAGTAAGTTTATCACCTCTAGAATCGTCTTTCTTCAGTTCACATAGGGAGAGGAGTCTCTCTTGTCATTTTATGAAGACTTCTCCACAAGAAAACAGTTATCTTGTGGCTTTTAAGTTCCACGAATAGCAGCCATCCGAGAATCTGCAATCGTGAAGTGTTGGAATGTTGGAGGACACAAGACAGATGATGAACTTTGGACCTGGTTAACATAAGAGATTTGATAACAGGATGCTTTGGCAAAAGCAAACAGAACTTTGAAAATTAGATCTAGATTGCAAGATTAAATCTGACAAGTTTACTGGAAAAAGAAAATCTCATTAAACTCTGCAAGCAAGAGATGCCGTTATATGCGTGAGTTTGTGTATGTGATTTTAACCTAACCATTGTAGTACACATTACTAGTTTCCCTAAAATAGTATATAGGCATTTGTATTGTCAGGAAAATTAATTCACAAACATCAGAGGTTTATGTCCAAAAAGGAGACAGAGGAGTCCTTTTACTTTATTTGAATAAAGGGAGATGCCATGGGGCATTCCCCAGGGGTCTCAAATTTTTGGAGGACGCAGCCTCCTTTTTAACCTAATTTCCCAGCCACATTTCCTTTCTCTCTTCCCCCACTGGCTGAGGTACTTGAGAGTGTGAAAAACACCAATCACTTATTTTAAAATTTTAAAAATTTAATAGTAATAAAATAGTTATTAAAATAGTAATAAAAATTAGAGCAATAAGAATTTGGGCAATCAGAGTTAGGACAATAAAGGACAATAAAAAGCAAAGAGTTACGGACGTCTGGATGCTTCCTGGGCACTAAGCCCCCAAAAAGCATGGCTCGCTACCAAAGGATTAACCCTTAAAAGCAGTAGCCTGTTGCATATTCACATATCTCATACATAAGCCAAAAATTCTTTTCAAACAAAGGGTGTTTGCTGCCTAACTTCTGCTCCCCCCCATCTTGTAAATGAATTCCTTTTGGCTCCTAGGAGTCTGGAAGAAGTCTGGTTCTTCCTGATAAGGAGGCAATAATTCTTCTCTTGGGATCTTGGTGTCTGTTGCTGTTATCTCTATGCAAATAATTTCTTTATTATCTTACCCATTCCTTGAGCAAGTTACAAAAAATTATCTTACATCACATAGTTTCTATTTTAATATTATGCTATAGCCTAAAAACTATATTTACCACACTACTTAAAAAAGATTAATGCAGCATAACTTTCCAACATAACACATATAGTATTCATTTTAATATTTGCGAAAAGCCAATCATAAAATATGCATTTTTCACAGAACTATATGTGTAGATTTTGTGTAAGAACTGACACTACTTTCGCACATTAGAATCAAGCCCAAGCTTCATAGGTTTAAGAAGAATGTTTTAGAATCATGTTTTTAGCTGATTGGATGATTTATGAATAAAATCCCCGTGTATTGGAGTGCAAAAAAAAAGAAAAAAATATGAAGAAGAAGAAGAAGAAGAAGAAGAAGAAGAAGAAGAAGAAGAAGAAGAAGAAGAAGAAAAAAAAAGAAGAAAAAAGGTGGTAGTAGCTTCTGCTAGTGCTTCTGCTGCTTCTGCTTCTGCTCGAAACATCGGGACTTTATGCCAGAAAGCTTTTAGCACAGACTTTAATACTTTGAACTCTTTGCCTTTGAGACTGATGTATTCATGCAATAAACAACCTTACAACAACCAACAACTGTTCCTGTCTCTTTGAAGATCCAAGACCCATGCACAGCTCAACAGGTAGCCAAAGCTGCCTTGGCAGCATTTAGTCTATTTTCAGACTGGACATATGGAGGGACTTATACAATTTAAACAGCAGCCAGATAATGCCTGCATCTGAGATCCCATGATGGATTTGGGGCATTCTGTTAACCCCTGAGCCTCATTCCCAAACCAGAAGCTGTGCTCCTGAGTTATTCTCCAACTTGACTGTTAGGTGATTTTTCTCCTGCTTAACTACATACAGTTATTTTTTGCTAGGCTCTGAGGAATTCTCACTGCCAGTGTCACATTTAACTGTTTAATGCATCCCCTTGTACCATGCCCTATGTTCTCACATGTTGAAATCAGCTTTCCTCTAGAGTCAGAAACACTCTCTTCAGATACTTTCAGAATGAGGGGTTAGGGTTGTTTTAGGGGTTTTTTACCAAATGTCCTATGGGAAAAAACAGCACCCAATAGCTCTCACTTCCATTAGTTTATGAGCTATAATTATAAAACCAGTATCACTCAGAGGCTTAGGATTTGGATAGTAAGAGCTTGAGCTGAACTTATTTTGAACTCACATTTAAGTTCAAATATTCTGAAGGTCAGGTTGTCCTCTGAAAGGGTTTTCATTGATCCCTCCTACATTTGGGGTTCAAAATTAGGAGACTTTCCCATTTGAAGATACCTGTGCTCCCCACTACTGCCACAAGTGAGAAAATTGTTATTTCTTAATGAGCAAGCCCAAAACAACACTGTTGGTAACAACATCACCCAGGCTGTACCTGATCAGGTGGACATTCTCAAGCTTGAAGAGTGGGTTCTCTTTCAAGGAAAAAAAGATATGGTAATTTCCCCCCTGTCTTTCAGGGCATCTGGCACTGCTCTTGTCTGCAGGACTCTAAAGTCAAATTCCAATAAGAGATTGGAGGTAGGGGGCAGACAGGCATGCTTTGTTCTTTATTTCATCAAGACAAATTAAATGGTTTAGATGGCATTAGTGGTTTACCCAGCTTCCAAACCCAATTATGATATTCTTTGTTTTGGCAGCATCTGGGGCAGTCTTCTCTCAGGGAGCTGCAAGGAGATCTCAAAACTGGCCATGGCCTTGTGACAAGTACAGCACCATGGGCCTTCCCTTCTCCTTTCCCACCCTCTTGCCAAGCCAACACTGACTTTGAATGCCCAACTCCTGAGTTTATATTGCTCAGGCAGGACTCCTAGATCTGAAATCCACTTCTACATGACTGATCTGAACTCAATGCAAAGCAGTATCACCAAGGAAATCAGGGTAGCACTAGGGCTAAGTGTAGCACCAGTGTCCCACCAAGCCCTGGGGTTGGGATTAAACCAGAGCCTTCTTCAGTTGTGAGTGTTGGTGCTGGTGAATACTTCATTGTCTTGTGTAAGTCCCTCAAGGAGCATTACAACAGAGACTGTTTTTAACTTGCATTACCTGTAACCAGTCAAGCAGCCTCCGTATGCTTTTTCCAACAATCTGCATGTTGTTCACAACATCAGTGTAGAGCTGGTGGGCAAGTGGAAACCAATCCATCACAACTACATTGGTATACTTTTCCCTCTCCTGAAGAGCAGACACCAATCTGCCCAACCAGGTCTTTAACATATTGCTCATCTAGAAAGAGATTCAGGTGTGTATTTCCAGATCACAGGACTAAGATTACACATTCACAGTTAAGTTGTCTGTATATCATTTACATATTCTGTTCTAGCTGTATGCTGCTCCTCTGCAAGCTTCACTATTTCTCAACACTGTACTAATGGTATAAGAAAAACAGGTTTTGAGAGACTCTGGCTGAAATTGGCTGCTTGGCTTTTAAGGCAGAAGGGAGATGCATTTGTTACATGCCACTGTATCAGTCTTTTTCTCAAGAGTTTCAGAAATTCTGATGGGTTGCAAAACTATTTTCCAGTCCAGGCACTATTGTTTGCATAAGCCCTAGTAAAGTCCTCCATTACCACACATTTGGCCTCATCAACTGCAGAAGAAAAAAGCTTGATAAAGTCTGTCTGCACTCTTGTTTCTTTATCAAGGACACCATGTAGGGTGTCAGGACTGTGGGCATGCAGTCACAATTACAGAAAGACTACACGTGTGTGTCAAGCCAAGTGTCACTTTCATAGTAGTCAGTTAGTTGGATTTTAGGGAATATTCCAAGTTCCCTTTAACATGTTCACATGTCTCGGTTTGGAAAGACAGGTGTCTGCTAAGGAAGGCAGGAGCCTCCCCTGAAATGGAAAAATGCAAACCCCCTCCCTCTGAATTGTTATAAATTTGAAATTAAGGGGGGGTCTCAGGCAAAAATATGGGAGCAGGAATAACAGTTCTTTATTAGGGAAGAAAATAAAAAGATAAAATAAACAATGCAGTAATACAATACAACACTGACAGAGTCAGAACACAACCTGACACCCTGTTGGTCAGGGTGTTGGTAGCAGTCTAATTGGAATTGTGGCTGCAGTCCACCTGGAGTGTCAGGTGTGGTTCTGTTGGAGCAGGGATCCTGTAGAAAGGTGTAGTCTTCCTCTGAAGATCCAGTGGAAGAGGCAGCTGTTCCTCTGGAAAAGCCAGTGGAGAAGCCAGGCTGGTGTTCCAGAAGCTCAAGATTATATCTCGGTAGGAATGCTTGGCTCCTCCCTCTGGGCGGAGCATCTCACAATGGGATGCTATAGTTCTTATCAGTCATGCAGTGACATTCAATAGCCTATTATCAGCAAATGTCCTCCCCAGGAAGGATTGGGTGTGGAAGAGATAAGGAAAACTGCCCACTTAACAGAAGACAACTGCCATACAGATTGAAAATGGAATACAATTTGCTTGGCAATCTAGGACATCACATTATACAGCTATGAAGTGATCTTGAGCAATTGTGGATGAGTTGCATGATGTCTTGGTTTAAGACAAGTTAGGGGGCGGACACTCCAAAATGAGTTACCTCCCCTTTAGTTTTAACCAATGCCTTTCTACCAATAAAGAGAGATGAATACAAGCAGATATAAGTGAAAAAATAACAGTTTACTAAAAAAAAATCAAAAACAGCAACAGGCAAGAAAAATAACTGTAATAATCACTAGTTATAAAGTTGCTAAAATCTTGTGGACTCCCCAGGGACAAACAAAAACTCAAAATGGCAGAGTAACCCCTCCCCCAAGATGGCATCCTCCACAGACGACCACATGGGGAAAGACAAAGATAGTGGCAGCCTTCTCCCCTCTCCTGGCTATGCGTGGAGAGTGAGAGCAAAGAAAGAAAAAAAGGCAACAAAGAAAACCAAACCTCCACAATTACAAAAAGCTCCCTCTTCCCTCAAAAAACAACTGTCTTGGGTTTGCATGGCCTGTTTCTTGGGGGGGAGCCAATCCCTGGTGACTCCAAAGACAGATGTGCAGCTGGCCAAGGTTGGGCCAATTAGAAATGATGGTAATGGCTCTGGGATAACATATTTGAGAAGAAATCAAAACAAAGGTTGTGGAGCTGTTTTAATTGTGGCCAGAGAAGAATGCGATGAGAATATGTGAGAAGAACAACTATGCAGACATCAAAGTCAGTGAATAAGGAGGAGGAGGAGGTGTTCCAGGTGCTGGTGCCAAGATTCCTCTGCAGCCTGTGGTGCAGACCATGGTGAAACAGCTGTCCCCCTGCAACCCATGGAGGTCCATGGGGAAGCAGAGATCCACCTGCCACCTGTGGAGGAGCCCCATGCCAGAGCAGGTGGATGCCCAAGAGGAGGCTGTGAGCCCATGGGAGACCCATAGAGAGAGTGGCCTTGCTCCCATGCTGGAGCAGCCTATCCTTGGAGGACTGCACCCCGTGGAAGAGTCACCCATGCTGGAGCAGTTTGAGGGGGACTGTTGCTCATAGGATGGACTCATGTTGGAGAAGTTCACAAAGAACTGTCTCCCTTGGGAGGGACCCCACGGCACAGCAGGGGAATAACTCCTCTCCCTGAGCAGTGGAAGAAGCCACGGGTGATGAACTGACCATAACCCCCCATTCCCTGTCTCCTTGCACTGCTGGAGTAAGAGGTAGAGCTGGGAAGGAGGGAGGGGTAGGGGAAAGAAAAGGTGTTTTTAAGGTTTTATTTTACTTCTCATTATCCTGCTCTGATTTTGTTAGTAATAAATTCATTTCATATCTCTAAATAGAGCCTATTTTGCCCATGATGGGATTTGATGAGCAACTTCTCCCGGTCCTTATCACAGCCCATGAACCCTTCGCTAAATTTTTTCTCCTCTGTCCAGCTGCAGAGGGAAGTGAGTTAGCAGCTTTCACGTGTGCCTGGCATCCAACCAGCGTGAACTGATGACAACAACCAACAGGCAACAAGGACAAAACAAAAAGAAAATCTAGAGTCCAAAACCATTCAAATACCCTGAAGTACTAAGGCCTGAACAACAGGCCCTGACTGAGGCCTGAACAACAGACCCTGAGCCAAAGTTGACCTCCATATGAACCTTCCAACCAAATGTTATATGGATCCACTCATTAACAAAGTATTATTAGCAATATGATATACGCATCTGCTCATTGGTGGAACATGTATTTACCTTTCTGTATTTAGAAACCGGACAAGGCCACATCTGGCCTTGTTTGGGAATGTAGGATCAAAGACAACTCCCTTGGTTCCTCCTTGAGCCCTGGCCAGGCTTTAGGAGAAACCCAATAGGAGAACGAAACCAGATGTTCCCATACTACAAGTAATGGTAGCTTATTTATTCAACAGTATAAAAGCTGGGCTACTCTCATAGACAAGTTGGAAGCTTCATTGCCTGCAGGTAAACACACTGCGCAGGATTTCCCAGTTACCGAGTGTAGTTCTCCAGTCCTTTGCTGTGACAGCTTCCCCCAGCTGACGTGGATCTGGATGAAGGGGCCAAGTATTAGGCTAACTGATGATGTGTCTTTCTTAATCACTATAGGCATTCTTTTGTAGCAATGATTAGGTGCATTGCTTAACTTATCCTTTTGTAATTTTTGCAGTTTTGCATTATAGTATATTACATTATTTCTTAAGTTGGCGTCTGTGTCTTTGGTGCTGACTGCCCACTGGCAAAACAAAATTGGCGTAGTCAGCCAGATCAAAATGATGCCTTAAGATTTTAGCTTTTATATTTTTCAGATTCTGTACTGCATTAGTGTATAACTCTGAGCTCCATATAGGGTGTTAGTAAGTTGTCTTCACATTTTGGTCAGACAAAACAATCCTTCTGAGCCTGAGAACCAAAGACACCCTCTGCCTCAGGCCCCGAAAATTATAGACAAAAGTGAATCGGGGGGGAAGGAAACTGGGGGCATATGACTTCATTACCTGAAGCTGTAATTGGAGAATTAACTCCTGCTATGCAAATAGACTAAACTTATATGTGTCTGAAAAACTCATGACCATTGTCCATCTTGGGTATAGTCTCTGAGAGGCTTTTGACTGCCCAAGGTGTATCTATTGAAGACCTTTAATAAATACCCACTTTACTCTCTTAACTCTGTCTAGCCTCTGTTCTAGGTAGTCACTCCAAGGCAACAAGAACAAAATGTTGCTTTTGAAATCTAAATGTAAAAAATCTAAATGCAAGAAATCAGTCCTGTCCAAAATTCCCACATGGGAAGATCTTCTCCATAGTTTGCTGGCTCTTGAGTGGGCTAAGGTCAGGGGACTGTGCTATCAATGGGGAAGTAGGTTAAAAGAAGCTGAACTGCTGGATGTATTGAAATGCATCCAAAAATTGCATACTGAAAAAGGAAAAGAATTTGAGTGTTTGGGACAATGAGGATGGATTTTGTTAACAGCATATCAAAACCAGCACCAACAGAAGGAACAGCTGTTTTTGAAAATCTCCCACATGGAGCGACAGATGTGTGAGTTTCAAAATCAGATTGTGATGCTACAGTGTCAAAATAAGTTGCTTGCTGATAAATTGGACACTTACCAGACTGTAGCCAAGAAGGCTGCAGTTCCAGTGGCTCATTATAAGTATAATAAAAGAAAGGGGCAAGTGAATCACAAGAAAGTGCATACAGTGATTGCAGAGGCAGGTGTACAGTGGGATCCCAATAAATGGGATGGAGATATTTGGGATTCTATGGATTCTGATAAGGCTGGTTCCCCAAATGAATTTGTATATATGAGACCATCATGGAGATGAAAAATGGAATTAGAGGGTAATGGTCAGCAGGTTAGGAGGGATGTGACAGGGGATTATACTCAGCATGAATTAAATTATATAATTGAATGGTTTAAGCAAAGAGTGGGAGAACCCCTCCTCTCTTGAATGGTGCATTTGTACTACTAGGGAGCATTGGGGTAACCCTAGACTCCGGGGACTCTAAGAAGTTTTTAGTTTTGAGCTCGGATTCTTTTGTGCAGGATGCGTTTTGGAATAATGTTCACAATACTAATTTGTTAGCTTTGGCTGCTCGGGGACATAATACTAAATAACTTACAGAAAATGATTGGCCGGGATCCAAACGCCAGTGGTATACTTTGCGAGACTGTATACAACAAATAAAGGAGGAGGACACGAAATTGGCCATTTTTATCTCAGATGCCAATTCTATGATTCGGAATGCTTTGTCTGTTACTGTGAGAAATAAACAGATTAGGACTGCTCCACCAGCATATAAAATGTAATCATGGCTCTCTTGATTAACAAGACAGGGAATCCCCTAGATTAAATAATTGAGAAAACACAGCAGTTGTGTGACCTTGGCTGTCCTGGTTTGGGACAGATTTGGGAGGGAACTTCCAAATGGGGTCCCTCTAGAAAGCAAATTCAAGCGACCCCTCACCCAACTGGTTCTGGAGACATAAATCTCCTTCGAAAAAAGTGGAAAAAACTGTTTATTTAACAAGCAAAGTACTCCCAAACATGGGAAAATGAATAATATTAAACAGTGGAACCTCTCATTGTTCTGAAGAGATGGCAAATTCAGAGAGACTCCTTTTCATGGGGTGTAGCTTGGCTTGCTCAGTCTCTTATCAGTCCCTCCTGGGCTGGACAATGCCACATCCTGGGCCCCGGTGGGCCACAGGTGTGAACTCCTGGTGTTTTTCTGGGTTTTCAGTCTAAAGCAGGGCTGATCAGTTCCAAGAAAAAGAAAAGCCACAGGCCGGGGAACTTGTCTGCCACAGCTAGCTAAAAAAAAAACTAACTAAAAGCAAAGGAGAGCTCTCTCCCACTGTCTGTGCTGCAGACAACACAGTCCATGAGAAGGAATGCGGGGGAGCAAGTGCAGTTTCTGCAAACAAACTGCACACTTCTTCCTCCCCACCTTTGCTCTCGGAACCAGTCTTAAAGGCACAAAACTCAATATCTGACATAAGCAGAACAGACAATTGGGGATACAAGCATCATAAAGTCACCCTAGGACATTGGCCAATGGGGCCCTGGATGGAGTGCAGGAAACCAAGATACTTGAAACAGCTCTAAGAGGAGTGAAAACAGAATTTCTCTTAAGGAAATGTTTTTTGCTTTCTTAAAGGATGGTATGTCATGGGAGAAAATTGATGGTGTTCCAACCCATGAATTAAGGCAGATCTATAAACAGAGAGGATTGAATAAACATAATAAGAAAGTGCAAAATTCTGAGGCAAACAATTGAGGAACAACTCAGCCTATGGCACCTCTGCTGGAGCCTCAACGGGATTTTGCATCTGCTCCCAGAGGGTCCCCCATGAGTGGATCAGATATTCCAGGGGAGAAGGTGGATTGGGAACTGTATTCTGATTTGTATCCTTGGAGACTAGGAAAATAGTTCAGAGTAATAAATAAGATTTAAATAACCTCCATGCTCTAGTGCAATGGGCTTGGAAGGACTGACGGCCCCATGTGGAGCTCAAAATTTTTTTGAAAAATCGGTCCTTGCAAACAGTAAGAGCCTTAATTGACAATGGAGATAAGGCCTCTTTAATATATGGGAACCCCCAGAAATTTAAAGGACAATCTGTAATTATTACAGGTCTGGGAGGGAAACAAATTGTAGCAGTACAAACACAAATAGAAATGAAAATAGGAAACCTCCCAGAATGCTCTTACTCAGCTATGATTGTCCCTGTCCCTGAATATATAATAAGGCTAGATATTCTAAAGGGACTGTGAATCTTCCCTATGGTCAGTACCAATTTGGAATAAAGAATCATATTAGTGCCCAGACAATTTTAGTAGGAAAAGGATAAATGCCTCTTGTGCAGATTCCCGCTGCAACCAAATTAGTCATCATGAAGCAATACAGGATTCCAGGAGGGCATGAAGAAATATCACAGACAATTAAAGATTTGTTGGATACTGAAGTTTTAAAATCAACTACCACAGCTTGGAAAAATTTGGTATAGCCCATCAAAAAGAGTGATGGGTCATGGAGAATGACTGTACATTTTAGAGAATTAAATAAGCACACTCCATCCCTCATGGCAAATATTGTTACTTTAATAGAAAAACAAATTCAGAAGCATTCAGGAGCTTGGTGTGTTGTAATTTATTTAGCTAATGCAGTTTTTACTATCCCAATTGCAGAAGAACACTGGGATCAATTTACTTTTACGTGGCAGCAATGTCAGTACACTTTCACTTGATTGCCTCAGGGATGGTTACATAGTTCAGCTATCTATTATCCAATAGTAGCTGAGCATTTGGATGAGATACAGCTGCCTCCTGATATGCAAGTAGTTCATTATATAGATAACATCCTAATTCAGGGAAATGAGGAAGAAGTACAGTTGCTGGAATTGGTTGTGGATCATATGAAACAGCAAGTCTGAGAAATTATTCTTAGTAAAGTCCAAAGATCGTCCCAAACAGTGAAATTTCTAGGAATTCATTGGCATTGTGGGCACAGGGAAATATTACCCAAAGATCAACAGAAAATTTTTGATTTTGCAACACCTTGTAATAAGAATGAGGCACAAAGGTTTATTGGACTGCTTGGTTTTTGGAGACAACACATTCTTGCATCTAGGACAAATCTTAACCCCATTATATAAAGTAACAAGGAAAAAAATAGGAGTTTGAATGGGGAAATGAACAGCAAGCTGCCTTTGAACTAGCAGAAGAGGCTATTCAAAAATCTTTGTATTTATGGCCCATACAGAAAGGAGAAGTGGAATTGAATATATCCCTAAATGGGTCACATGCCAATTGGAGACTATGGCAAAAACAGGGAATGAAAAGGTTCCCTTGAGCTTTTGGAGAAGAAAGCTACCGGAGGCAGGAAACAGTTATACCCCTTTTGAGAAACACTTGTTAGCATGCTATTGGGCATTGGTGGAAACAGAACAACTTAGAACAAGCCATGAAGTGGCACTTCACCCTGAAATTCCCATCATGCAATGGGTTAAAAGTTCTGTGAAAATCCATTGAATTTGACATGCTCAGGAGCTGAGTATCATAAAGTGGAAATGGTATATTCAGGACCGAGCCAAGGTGGGGGTTGGCAGAGTAGCTGCTCTCCATGAGTGAGTGGCTACTGTCCCCATGTGGGATCAGGAAATAATTCCCAATTGTACAGTTGAACAGGAATCCCCAGTACAGTGGGGAAAACCTTTAGATCAATTAATGCCCTTTGAAAAGTAACATGCTTGATTTACTGATGGATCAGATAAATATGTAGGAGGAAAGAGGTTTTAGAAAGTAGTATCTTACCATCCCCATTCTGAGAAATTTTTGGAAACAATGGGAAAAGGGAAAAGCAGCCAATATGCTGAATTATATGCTGCTTATATGGCTCTAAAACAGGAAGATCTAGGAGAATGTCATTTGTATACAGATTCTTGGTCAGTAGCTAATGGGTTAGCTACTTGACTACCAACTTGGGCAGCCAAAGATTAGAAAATACATTCTAAGGAAGTCTGGGGAAAGGAAATGTGGAAAGATATTTGGGAAATAGTACAAAGGACCAAGTTGACTGTGTTTCATGCTGATGTTCATAGTAAAGTGGACACTTTGGAATGAATTTCTAACTCTGTTTCAGAAAACCAGGCAGATTTCCCGAGCTGGATTGATGCCTTAAAGAACCTGGAAATAAAACACTTTCGAGATAATATTAGTATAGGAGGTAATATAAAGGTTGGTCTTTATTGGAGGCCTCCAGGGGCAGATATGGAAAATCTCCACAAAAGTGCCCTATTAAGTTGTTTGTCCTGGAGCCAGTTCTCATAAGCCCCAGAAAAACACTTAATACACCCAAGGATAGCTCAGCTACACTTTGGAGGCATAAAATAAGCAGGATGGCTTCTGCTGTGGTGTTAGAAACAAAAAAGGTTTAATAAAGGCAAAATAACAAATAGAGAAACTCGAGCCAGGTACAGAGGTCTGCCCCTGGTAGAAACACTTCACACAAAAGCCCCTCTTCTCCTTTGTTCTGTTCTTTTCTACTTGATTGATCAGGCGGGACTTTTTGGCTTCTATCCAATTAGATGTTCTCTAGTGTTTGGTGAAGTCCCTGAGGCCCTATAAGGTGGCTTTCCACCTAACAGTTGAGAGAAGCTTCTGGGCTTCTTTCCTTTTTTGGGAGACAAAGGTTAGTTTTGCCACTCTGTCATTAGGGGGCGCATTCCTACACCGCCCCC
This sequence comes from Montifringilla adamsi, assembly GCA_017590115.1. Taxonomy (NCBI): domain Eukaryota; kingdom Metazoa; phylum Chordata; class Aves; order Passeriformes; family Passeridae; genus Montifringilla; species Montifringilla adamsi. Next base: position 19,834 of record JAGGNK010008704.1, read on the forward strand.
CACCCACAGGGTGAATACAGCTTTATAAGTTTAGCAAATTAGCATAATTGACAAAAAATACCAATTAGAGACATAAGAGGTGAGGTAATTTTCCCCTCTCTAAATCCTCCCCCATCAGATGGAAACTGAATTTTGTTGATGAAAATGTGTCTTAAAGAGCTGTTTTTCAGCCTTGGTTCCCAAAAAGAACCAAGGTAGGATAGGCACTTTGGAATATGTTATGTCTTTCTGCCTATCAGGGCAAGGAGAAGTACTGGGAAAACTAGCTACGAATGCAATAATAGGATAGAGAGATACAAATATATGTGTAAAGAATACAGAAAATATATACAAGAAAAAAGGCAAAAATCATTAGGCATCAGGATTGGAATTCCCTCAGAAGGAGAATCATGAAAGCTTGGTGAAATGGGCACACCACAAGTGTGGGCATCTTGGAGAAAAAGCCACTTACAGGTGAGCTCAAGAACATGACATAACAATGTCACTTGATATGATCAAAACCATAATTGCCCAGTGTCCCATGTGCCAACACACTCACAAATGCCCACTGTCAAATATTGTGAAAGGACAGCTGGGAAGAGGGAAATTGCCAGGACAATTTGGCAAACGGATTATACTGGACCTTTACCCCAGGACCAAGGGTGTAAATATGTCTGTATCACTGTAGATTCATATTCTGGATATTTGATTGACCATCCTTGTAAGAAGGCTGCATACCATAGTACCATCTGTATTATAGACCTAATAATTTGTACTATGGAATTCCATTACAGATCCAAGCCAAGAATGGGTCTCATTTTTGAAACAAATTTGTTCAACAATATGCTAAGCAACAAAACATTCAGTGGGGTTTTCATATACCATACTATCCACAAGCTGCAGGAATGAATGAATGAATGAATGGGTTTGTGATATAAGAACAGATGAGAGACACCACAAGAGATGCAGGTGAATCTGAGATTTTATTTCGAAGTGCTCAGTATATATATATATATATATCTAATCCTAAAGGCTTTTCTTAGCTGCAGCTTACAAGCTTAATCACAGTTCTACAATAAATCTGTCCTCTTGACATCATCTATTGCTCTCTCCAAAGCCATGGCCAGTAGAGCAGGAAAAGCATCCTGTTCTTATATTGTAGTAGAAGTAGTAACTTGTTCTTCCAGTTGTCTCTCAGGTACATGCTGTCCAGAGAGATGCTGCTGCTGCTGCTGGCACTGGTCTTTGTTTAACTCTTTCCTTACACCAACACCTGTTACCCCAACATTTCCCCCTTCTCTAATTCTTGGGGTCATGGACAAAGAGAGTGCAACCACAGCTTGTTTTTGTGTGCCTTTAATGGCTCTGATTATGTTGAAAAGGACAAGACAGAAAATTTAAAAATATATCACTGCCAGACACCCTAATCCAATAAAAACCCAAACTTATAAATTTATTCCTGAAAACCAATTTTTTGGATTTAGCCAAGTAAGATCATTTTTTAAGTCTGTCAACATCTTTTGTTCCTCCAGAGTTTGCAAAGCTCTGAGGTGATCTTTTAACTGAGTGTTACGTGAGTTAATATCTTGTTGTAAGGTTTTATCAAAGGCTCCTTGGAGCGGGTTTTGATTGTTTCCCAATTTTATTCCATTTCACTCCATAGAAGAGGAGTGACACATAGAGTTATGTATGTGTTCCCAATCACAATGTAAAGATATGCAGGTTTTTTGAGCCCCAACTCTTTTGCCAATCTACAAAAGAGCACTTTCCCAGGCATCTAATCTGGTTATTATTTCCTTATCAATTTGCTCTTATGTTTGTAATTATTTTGTAATATTGGTTAGAGTCTGTCCCACTGTGTGTGCAGTTTGAATGGAATTAGTTAAAGCTGCAACAGCTGCAGAGGCTGTGGTTAAAACTATTACAGCAGAAATGATGGCAAAGATCAACCAACTGAGAAATTTGCAAACTCGTTTCTTACTCTTTTGGATTTCCTCCTGGAGTAGTCGAGCCAATTGTGAAAGACCATCTAGTCCTTCCTAAGTCCAGGTCAGATTTACAGGTATCCAACTTTCTGGTCTTCCCTTAAATGGAAGAACAGAAAAGTTATTCATTGTTATTCATATCTTCATTGGTTACATATGATTTGAAAAGAAAAGCATTAGCAGGCAGAAAATACAAGCCATTCCTATAATCAATTGAAAAGCCATTAGCTAAAGCAAAAAAACATATGGGTGAGAAGTACAAGACATTAATGATTGTCTCTTTAACAATGTCAAATTTGCGAGGGTAGCATTTTTGTTCAAGTTCACCTGGTATATGCTATTACCAAAGGCAGGTAACAGCATTTTCCACAGATGTTTATGAACACGTGATTGATTACTACCTATATAATATTGAATCAATGATCTGGCCATTCCACCATCATGCCAAACAGTGCTGTGGTTTGCCTTTTGGAATGGAAGGATGGTTTTATTTGTCCCCTTTTCGCTAAGGATACTATGTGGTCCTCATTCAATTATTCTCTGTAAGAATTGTTGTTGTGATTGTTGTCCTAAACATTATGTCCATTCCAAATGTCATAAATTGGAAATGGACATAAAATTACATTTGGCATAATGAGATGGGATGTCATCCACAGGATTGTTGGAGATGGACATAATGGTTGGCAATGTAATAGCAAATTCTCTACAGTTCCTGAGGATTCATATATCAATTGCATACAAAAATTGGCGCAAGGTAAAGGTGAAAATGAACTAGTTTGATTTTACATTAAGCAAATAGGCGGTAAATCAGAAGCATAAGAAGTATTAGTAATATATGTATTTACAACATCATGATCTAGGGGAGGAAGCCAAGTTCCTCCTATCCATTCCGTTCCATTGTTGCTGAGGGGAGGCACTGAATCCCACCAGGTGAGAGGCCAAAACAGCAGTGGCTCAAGAATGTGCACCCAGTAGATTCTTTCTTCCACCATTTGATGGCAGTATAGTGTAGGAATGTGCCCCCTAATGACAGAGTGGCAAAACTAACCTTTGTCTCCCAAAAAAGGAAAGAAGCCCAGAAGTTTCTCTCAACTATTAAGTGAAAAGCCACATCATAGGGCCTCAGGGACTTCACCAAACACTAGAGAACATCTAATTGGATAGAAGCCAAAAAGTCCCGCCTGATCAATCAGGTAGAAAAGAACAGAACAAAAGAGAAGAGGGGCTTTTGTGAAGTGTTTCTACCAGGGGCAGACCTCTGTACCTGGCTCGAGTTTTTCTATTTGTTATTTTGCCTTTTATTAAACCTTTTTTGTTTTTAACACCGCAGCAGAAGCCATCCTGCTTATTTTATGCCCCCAAAGCAGTAGCTGAGCTATCCTTGGGTGTATTAAGTATTTTTCGAGGGCTTATAAGAACTGGCCCAGGAAAAACAATTTAATAGTATAGCAGAAGAAAGATGACAAGACTCATTGTTGTCATCCTTGGCTGGGTTTGATGCATGTTGCTGGAAGCCAATATGGTCCTTTGGGCAAGGAAACACATCCATAACCTCTCCCTCAAGCTAACAGTGGAACTGGACCTTTCCACTGACCACTGTGTACATCCTTGTATGCAACTTCTGGGTGAACTCTTTCTCCATCATTTCTCTGACCCAGGCATCTTTGATGTGCCATTAGGTCATCCCTAGTGGAAAGATTCAAAACATTGAAAACATGGGTTGATTCATCAAGAAGATCTCGAGGGAGCATACCTATCAGATTCCCACTTTTTTGTTTTAGGAGCATGTTTTTCAATGTGAAATGTGCCCTCTCCACTATGGCTTGGCCTGTTGGAGAATGGGCAATATCTGTATGATGTTTGATGCCCTAAGTGTGGAAAAATTCTTGTGTTTTTTGAGATGTATATGCAGGTCCATTATCTGTTTTTATCTGTTGAGGAATGCCCATGGCAGCAAAGGCACACAACCAATGTTGGACTTCCTTCGGGAATTAATGCCCAATTCTCTCAATGATTTCTATAGCATAAAGAGAATCACAAACAATGTTAATAGATTCCAGTGAAAAAAGACAAAATGCTTCTACCACAGCTGCCAGTTTTACTAGCTGGGTAGATCCAGGTTGGAAAGTTATTGAGTGTTCCCATTGTCCTGTATCATTTTTCCACAGGGTCACGGCTTTGTGTGTTTTCCCTTATCCACCAGTGAAAACAGTTTTTGCATCAGGGATAAGTGTTTTTGACTGTAAACTTGGTGGTTGGAAGGGAAATTCTTTGAAGGATTGCAACAATGCATGTTGAGGCATGGAGTGAATAAATTGTCCATTATAGTTCGCAAGAGCAATTTGAAATTACAGTGAATCCCTGAAAAGATTCTCTAGTTTTGCTGCAGTAACAGGGAGATGTATCATTGCCAGATCATATCCTGTCAGGCTCTGACATCAGAGTTGTTCCAAGGACAGCAGTCGAATAATCATTTCAAGTTGAGTGGTTATAGTTTTTGAAAAGGTGTGTGGCAAGAAAATCCATTCTAATAACCAGAGACTACATTCTTGCACATCACATTGGCCAATGAGAGCATAGGGTTGGAAAGACTGCAAAATCAAGAACAGCTGCAAATGCAAATCTGGGTTTTGATGTGTGGCAAAGGACTTGTTGATTTTATCACTTACAGCCTCCAAAGCCTTTTGGGCAGTTTTTGGCAATTGCCATGGGAAAAAGAGGTCTGGGTCCCCATTTAACAACTGAAATAAAGGAGATAATTCTTCTGTTGTAATTTCCAACAAAGAGCGAATTCAGTTAATGGTACCCAGTAACTTTTGTGTATGTTAGTTTTCAAAGTTACTGTCTGTAGAGTGACTGTTCTTTCAAGTAGTTTAAAGCCCAAGTATTTTCAAGGAGGTTCTGTTTGAATTTTGTCTGTGACTATGCACAGACCTCTGCTGGTGTTATTTTTAAAGCTGCAAGGCAATCAAGCAATAGTGTCATGCTGTCGGAGGCAATTAAAATATCATCCATATAGTGATACAGCAAAACAGATGGATATTTTTGCCATATTGGCTGTATTGCTGAATGAATGACAAATTGACAAATAGTTGGACTATTGTTCATATACTGGGGTAAGACAACCCAGTGGTATCATTCCATGGGGGTTTCATGATTGCCAGATGGTAAAAGCAAATTTAGGTGCATCATCAGGATGTAAAGGAATTGTGAAAAAAACCAGTCTTTTAAATCAATTATTGCCAATTCCCAATGTTTGAGAATCATCGTGGGGTTAGGTATTCCTAGTTGTAATGCCCCCATAGGTGACATGACTGCATTGACCGCCCTGAGATTCTGTAAAAGTCTCCACTTTCCCAATTTTTTAGGAATAACAGAAATAGGTGTATTCCAGGGGCTGGCGGAAGGGACTATGTGACCCAAATGTAATTGTTCTTGTACAAAGATTCAGGCTTGATGAAGCTGCTTGCTTTTCAAGGACCACTGCTAAATCCACACAGGCTTATCAGTAAGCCAGGTAAGTTTCAGGAGTGGCATTTCATCAGTGGCCCCTATCAAAAATGTGTTGAAATGATCAAGCCCCATTGAGTCAGTAGATCTGGCCCCTACAAAGTGCCTGGGATGGGGAGTATATATGGTTGCAAGGTGGCAGTCTTGGCTTCTGGTCCAACGATGTGTAGTTCTTTGGCTGACTGCCAGGGACTCTGATGTCCTCTGGCTCCAGCAATAATTGCCATAAAGGGTGCCAAGGGCCAGTCAGGAGGCCAGTCCTTCTGCGCTATGATGGATACATCGTCTCCAGTATCAATTGGTCCTGTAAAAGACTTAGAGTCTATTTGGCAGGTGAATAATGGCTGTTGCGTTCCAATTACTTTGGACCAAAAAAATCTGAGGAACACCTGTGCTTCTGTCGGGGTTTGACACTGTCATTCTTTAGATCACTATATACAACTTCCAGCACTGCTAGTTCTCTCAAGTACTGGATACCTTTATCTGCAGTGATCCACTTTCCTGGGGATTTCACAAGATTTTCCTTAAATGGATATCTTGCCCTCACACTTGAGAGAAGCCATTTCCAAAGGCTGCAAATTGCTCCTTCCTTTCCAATTCCTTTCAATTTCCCAATCTTTAGCAAGGGATCCAGGCTTTTGGGCTTGATGACTTTTTAACTGCTGAGTATCAGCCCCATTATCCCAACATTGCAGCAGCCACACAGAAACCTGCTCACCCGGCTGGCAGCTGTAATCTTTTCACAAGTCTCAAATTCTGATGAGGTCAAGAAATGAGTAACTTCAGTTTCCTGTTTGACTTGCCTCACTGCCTTCGACTTCTTTTTTGAAGGGCCTGACTCTTGATGTAACCCCTCCTTTTCTACTATTGCTTCCTCTTCTTCTTCCTCCCTTACTAATCAGTGGTATGGGCCTGTAACTTGCTTTGACCATTTTTTTGTTTTCACTACTGGGGCAATTACTGTAGTTGCTTGACAGTGGACAAAAGACTGATGCTGAAGATGGTGGCAAGCATCAGCAGTTTATCATCCCACAGTACAACTTGTTATATTTTTTCTCTATATCACATGCATAATACGTGCTCCTTTTTGCATTATAATTGGCTAACAAACTATGTGCACACACCTTCTACTCTTGTAATTCATTGTAAATTTCTCTGTTTCTTGTTGTAAATGTCAACACACATCTGTATTCCATACTTCTTCTCCCTCAAAGTTATTTACCTGTCTTGTTCAAAGACACAGGTGTAACTTATCAAGGCCAAGGCTGCCTGCAACCCCATTCCTATTGTCCTACAATTCCCCCTTTTTGCTTTTCAACTACAAATGCCATGTTTACCATCTCCTCAGGGCCCTTTGCAGACAAGATAGCAAACACGGTACAAGCATCTCCTGTGTAGTTTTCATTCATTCTTGAATGCGTTTTTGAATTGATTTTGATTTATCTTTTAAATTCATGCAGCACATACCATCAAAATCTTTACACTCATGCCCATGGGATAATAACAAAAATCAATAGCTGTATGGTTTCATAAACTAGCTTTATGAATGCTATCTACGTTAGCGGCCCGTGCAAAAATAAGCTAGTGGCTATGCATTCTCTTACATTCCATAAATGTATGTCATTGCAACAATCTACTGATAATGTGTTCAGTGCTCTCTGCAATCTACAGTGTGCAGTGTGGTTTACAATGAGTGGCATATCAGGCGTTACCATACCTAACCGTCCAATGGTGCAAAGCCCCCCTACTGTTCTACTGGGGATTCCTGGCCATGCACGGTCTCTTACAAAGTAAAAACAGATCTTTAGGCAATGCTCTGGATTTTGCCAAGCCATATGCTGGCTTGCTTTGATCTCTACCTAACTGCTGACACCAAGCAGTGTGATTTTGATAAATCAAACTGCTGGGTGTAATAGTGTAATATTTCGGTTTCCGGTGCTCCTTTGGTTTAGTACATGCAATAGGGTCACCCAAACATTCTTGCTGTTCTAGGGAGTCAGGTGAGCCACGGTCAGGTCCTTTTTCTCTGAGGGGTGATATCCAACACAGGCCGAACACAACAAGCAGGCACCCACCTCTTGGGTTTCCTGCGGTCAGGATGACCCCGAGAGTCCTTTTTTCCCAGCCCGATGGTCGAAGAACGAGTCGGAATTCCTTGGCTCTTGTTTTCAAGGTTGTTTATTGTCTCTTATCTAAAACATTCTTTTTCTGTCCCACAGAGCTCTGTCTAGCAGGTCTGTCAGAGGCACACTGCCTGCCCTTGGGCTGGTGTCAACATTTTATACTATGAACTACGTGTACTTTATTTACCATTATTTTCCAATACCTATCACCTATGTTAGACTGTCTACTTCTACTCTAAACTAATCCAAAAATGCCAACATCACACAGAAAATGGAGGCTAGGAAGAAGAAGAGGACAATGCCCAAATCCCTCCATCTTGCCTCCTAGACCCCTATAGTAAAATCCTCAAAATTCCACTTTTCACCCCGTGATTAATTAATTATCATTCTACTTAAACTTTTGTGACTTGCAATTCTTCATACAAGGTTGGTAATTTGCTCCATGGGTTTGGATCGAAATCCCAAGTGTCTTTGGCTTCCTGCCAGGATTCCCCAGCCCCCTGCCAGGGGCTTGGACCATCCAGGGCACTCAGAGGGATGTCCTGGGTTCCGACATCCACCGAACTCTGGCATCTGTGGAGACACAAGCATATCCATGTCCCCAGGTAACAAGATCCCATGGGCCCTCCCAGGCTTGTGTTTGCAAATTGTGAACCCAGACTGGAGCAGGGCCACGGGTCCCATCACTCTGTGACTGTAACTACAAAAATTGCATTAGAATAACAGGTATTGTACACGAGGGAGGAATAGTAAGATGGTTCAGTGTAAACACATCTTTCCAAACTCTTGCCTGCAGGTTTTCACCCTGCATTCCCCCTTTTTGTTTTTGAAGGAAGGCTTTAAGCGTTTATGCTTAAAAACGCTCTCTGATAGCTTGACCAGTCAGAGAATGCAGAATGCCGGTGACATGGTGAACATCCCAGAGTTTCAAGAATTGTTGGGTACGCTGAGCTGCATAACCAGGACCATTATCAGTCTTTGCAACATGTGGTATGCCTAAAGCTGCAAAAGCGCCATGCCAATGTGAAATCATGTCTTTTGCCTTTTCTCCTGCATGTACAGAGGCCCAGCAGGCCTTAGAATAGGTGTCCACAGAAATATGCAAATATTTCAGGCGACCAAACTCTGAAACATGAGTAACGTCAGATTGCCATAGCTGAAGAGCTTGCAGCCCTCTGGGGTTCGTTCTGTCATTAGTCATGGTGACATGTTGCTGACAATCAGATCATGAGGCAATGATATCACATGCTACTGTAGACATAAGATGAAATTGATGTCATAGGGTGCGAGAACCTTGATGGAAAAATTGATGTGACTGAATCCCATGTTGCAATGTATCTGGTACCGGGGAAGCCCATGCCGGGGCTGTCAGCTTATCTGCACGGGTGTTTCCTTCTACAATGAACCCAGGCAAGCTGGTATGACTATGAACGTGAAGAATATAAAAAGTTGTAGTTTGTTGTTTTTAGCAAATGAAACAATTCCTTGTTATTTACCTCTTTCAAAACAGCATGATCTAATCAATGAACTATATTGCACACATATTGAGAATCAGATACGGCATTTAAATTTTCATAAGGCCAGGCTTCAAAAGCCATTATGGCTGCCCATAATTCTGCCAACTGAGGGGATCCATTTTGGCAACCTCTAAGGTCATGCCACTGATCTCCTTCCTTCTAGGTGATGACTACTTTTCTTGTTCGCCCTGATCCATCAGTACAAACTGTGCACCCTTGTAAGGGGGTTGACAAATACAGTGATGATTCTACAATTTGCAATTCTAGATACATCTGCAAAAATTTATGTGTGGGGTGATGAAATAATGTTTTTCCTGGAAATTCTACTATGGCCATTTGTAAAACAGAACTATTGGCCATACACCAGTCCCAATACTCAGAGGTTAAGGGTACAGTCATAATGGCTGGCTCTCACCCTGATAGTTGGACACACCATTGTCTAGCTTTATAAATTACGTGAACTACCAGCTCTAAGTGGGTGGTAACTATCTTCTTGCACTGATATGATAAAAATACCCATTCTAAAAGTTGTAAAGGGTCCTGCCAACTGTCATGCCATTGGGCTATGAGGCCCACAGGATGAACCTGAGACAGTAAAATGTATACACTGAGAAGTATGGTGGTAACTACTCTCCAGGCTTTTCTCCCTTGTATTGCTAGTTCTACTTGCTTTAATGCTTCAAGAACTTCTGGCAACAAGCTCCTGGGAGATAACAAGTAGGGATCACCTTTTAATAAATCAAAAAGTGGTCCCAACAGCAGGTTTGATAATCCCAACAATGGTCTGATCCAATTAATTGTAGCTAACAATTTTTGCAAGTCATTCAATGTATAGACTGCTGAACAGTCACTGTCTGAGGTTCAAGAGTTTGATCTAAAATTTTCATTCCTAAATACTTCCAGGGACCTTGTCGTTGTACTTTCTCAGGAGCAACACACAAACCACAGCTTGTTAAAGCCTCTTGCATCATGGGCATTACCACATCAAGCTGTTCTACAGTTGGCACAGCAACTAAGATATCATCTATATAGTGATAACAATAAGCTTGTGGAAATTGTTTGCTGACCTGTGATAACACTTGTGCCACATACCACTGACAAATGGTAGGGCTGTTTTACATTTCTTGAGGCAACACAGTCCAGTGGTATTTTCTTCCAGGTTCACTATTGTTTACAGAGGAAACGGTAAAAGCAAATTTGGGAGCATCATTTGGGTGTAAGGGAATGGTAAAAAAACAGTCTTTCAGATCAATAATACAAATATCCCAAGTAGCTGGAATCATGGTTGGGGAAGGCATGCCTGGCTGCAATGCTCCCATACAGTGGAGGGGTTGGATGCTGGAGCGGTGGCTGCGACCAGGGCTGGGGGGGCGGCGGTGGTGGCGGTGGCAGTAGCTGCCACTTCTTTATCTGTGTTTATTTGCAGCAATGAGTCCCTGAACCAAGCGCCATGTCGTTAGCAATCTTGTGGCAATTTTGTTCCCCTTTGTAGCTGTTCCTCATAACGCTTGCCCTGCTTCCTCCCAGGTTTCGACAAAGAAGGCAGTCTGTACATCCGCTCTCCCCCCATTTCTTTTGCACCAAATGAGCAAGGTGCATAGTGCCTCCTCCTCATATTTGATACCTCTCTTCTGTAATATTCGCAACAGAATGTTCAAAATTGATTTTTCTTCTGCTGATATTTGAGCCCCCATGTTTATGTTCCCAGTTGCTCACCTGGGGTCAGGTGTCTCTGCTTTCATAAATCATCCGGACTTTCAGGCTCTCACTCTCCACCTGTTTTGCTTGACTGAGCACCACCACCAGCTGCTCTCAGGTCCGCAGTCACGACCCTATTATGTGGTAATCACATATCCTCTGAACAGAGAGAGACATAGCTCTCTCCCAGGATTTTCCTGGGAAGCTGTGAGAAGCTGTGAGAAAGCTCAGAGTAAAGAATGAGAAACAATTCTTATCTCCACTTGCTGTACCTGTTGTTGTGCACATGTGGAATGTATTATGGAGATTGTTTACCAAAGGGTGAGTTCTTAATTGGACTCTGGTGATGGTGTTTTGATTGATTGACCAATTAGGTCAAAGCTGTATTGGACTGTCAGGCAAGGGCGATGGGTTTTTCTTAATAGTATGGTATAGTATGGTGTAGTAACGATAAAGTGATTGATCAGCCTTCTGCAATCATGGAGTCAATGCTCATTATTCCCTGGCAGGGACCACTGCTACAATACTATCATCTTGGGGTAACCATTTGACAGTGGACTAAAGACTGATGCTGAAGATGGTGGCAAGCATCAGCAGTTTATCATCCCACAGTACAACTTGTTATATTTTTTCTCTATATCACACGCATAATACGCGCTCCTTTTTGCATTATTATTGGCTAACAAACTACGTGCATATTCCTTCTACTCTTTTGTAATTCGTCATAAATTTCTGTTTCTTGTTGTAAATTTCAACATGCATCCATATTCCACGCTTCTTCTCCCTCAAAGTTGTTTACCTGCCTTGTTCAAGGACACAGGTATAACTCATCAAGGCCGAGGCTGCCTGCAACCCCATTCCTATTCTCCTACAGTTGCTGTGGTTTTGGTCCCTCTCTCAGCCATAGTTGTTGTGGTTTGTGTCCCTGCCTCAGCCATAGTGTCCTCAAACACAGTTTGGGTTCCTGCCTCAACTACAGTCTTCAGAGAGTACTGAACAGAGGCTCGGTAGGCCCAGGCCAGGCCCCAGTACAGGGCAAGAAGCTGCTCGCATTCCTGGGAATAAACAAGATACCCTTCTATCAGTCGATGGGCCAGTTTGTTAGTGTTGTTAATCTCTTCAGAGGTAAAGTCCCAGGCAATGGGAGGTGATAACCACCCTAGGAACCTGCCCAAATCCCTCCACACACCTTTCCACCAAGAAAATAGGTGCCTCAGGGCAGATTTTAACAGCTCCTCACCCAAAAGTTGTTTCCTCTTGTACCAGGATGATGACAAATTCCATTAATTCCATAGTGTAGCAATAATATTGGCTAATACTATTAATAATATCAGGCAGCTTATATAAGAATAGGCAATGACCATGGAAGCCAGCAGTAAAAGTTCATCCATATTCAAATTCACCCCGGGCAGAAAGAAGGAGTTATATTCATTCATAGTCATTGTTTGTTTCAACATGTTCCCAAACTTAGCAAAATAAAGATAAGCAGTGTGGCTGCCGAAGGCCGTGTGCCACACAGGAACTTACTACCCCATGTTTGGGCACCAAAAAGACTGTTGTGGTTTGACACTGGCCAAATGCCAGGCACCCATGAGAGTAGCTCGCTCATCCTCCCCTGCCACGGCTAGGCAGAGCAGGGAGAAAGGGAAAGAAAAATTAAGAAAAGGTTCCTGAGTTGACGTAAGGACCAGGAGAAAAACACTTCAAGGGCAAAACAGGCTCAACTCTAAGGTTGAAAAGTGAATTTATTACTAACAGAATCAGAGGAGGATAATGAGAAGTAAAATAAGCCCTTAAAACACAGTTTCCCCCCAGCTCCTCGCTCCTTCCTACTGACAGCACAGGGAGACGGGGCATGGGAGTTTTGGTCAGTTTGTCACCAAGATTTTCTTCCACTGCTCTGGGAGAGGAGTCCTTCCCCTGTGAGACCATGGGGTCCCTCCCACAGGAGACAGTTTTCCATGAACTTCTCTGGCGTAGGTCCACTCTCACAAGCAGCATTACTGCTGCACCTGATGCATTGTGAATCCCTCCCACAGGCTGACAGCCATCCCAAAACTGCTGCAGCGTGGGTCTCTTTACACAGGGTGCAGTCCTCCATGGACAGGCTGCTCCAGCCTGGAAGCAAGGGCCCTCTCTCTCCACCGGGTCACTCACTGGATCACAGCCTCTTCCAGGCATCTACCCACTCCGGTGTGGGCACCTCCCCCACAGGTTGCATGTAGATCTCTGTTTCCCCTGTGGATCCCCATGGGCTGCAGGGGAACAGCCTGCTTCACCATGGTCATCACCATGGCCTGCAGAGGAATCTCAACTCCGGTGCCTGGAGCACCTCCTCCCCTTCTTCACTGACCTTGGTGTCTCCATATTGTTTTCCCTCACATGTTCTCACCTCCTCCTCTTCTCTGACTAGAAGAAAAAAACTGTGACTTTGTTTTGATTTTCTTCTTAAATATGTCATCACAGAGGTGTTACCAACCTGTCTTATTGGCCCAGTTTTTGACAGCAGCATGTCCATCCTCAGAGCCATTAGGGATTGATTCTGCTGGACATGGTGGGAAGCTTCCAGCAGCTTTCCACAGGAGCCACCTCTGTGGCCCCCCAGCTACCAAAAACCAGGCTGTGCAAAACCAATACAACTTCCAAATTTCCCATTGTTTTGTTGCTGCTGCAATATTGGCACTGGACAAGGAATTGCTGGCAACAGTATGAGTTGTGCCAAGCACATCCCTTGAGACACAGTGCAAGAGGGGTTAGGAGTTCAGGCCATAATTTTGATTTCCCCTCTCTAATCTGCATCAATAATTCCCAGTAAAATAAACAGTCCAGTTCAAGTGGTAGAATGACCCAATGATAAAGCATGAGTTTGAAATGGTAGTGAACCAAACCCAGCAGTGGGTAATAGATGAACAGAAGCATCTTTTAGGATTGTGGTAGAGCTGATGGCCACATCCAGGCTGGCAGGCCCTGCGGTGCCCCTTGCCAGATGTGAATTTGTATTGGGGGTTGGCTGAATTGGTCCCAGTTGGGTTGAGGGGCACAGACCTGCAGGCTCCTGTTCAAGTTTCCCTGCTTTGGAGTGCATTGCCATCCTTGTCGTACTTAGAGTGGCATTGGTTACTTCAATGAAAGCCTTTTTTGCAGTGAGGACAGGGTTTATTTGGGTCTTTTACTAGTTTTCTGTCCTTTTGGGCATTGTTTCCGAACATGTCCCCCATCTCCGCATGCAAAGCACTTAACAGTTGCTTTAGCTGCTTGCAGTTTCAGGCAACTGCAGTAGCAATTAGTTCTGCTTTATATTGTTCTGAGCCGATATTAGCACATGCTTTGATGTAATTAGCAAGTCCAACATTGACACGGTTGCGTATCAGGTCTCGGGCTTTTTTACAGTCATTATTAGCATTGTCATAAGCAAGGGATTTAAAAACCGCATTGGCTGCCACTTGCATATCAATTTGCCATCTGACGGCCTCTTGCAGTCAGTCGATAAAGGTGATGTATGGTTCCTGAGCACCCTGAAGAATGGCAACAAATCCTGGCTCTAGATTTTTTGTATCAGGTACTTTTCTTAGAGCACGCAGCACTATAGCTGTTGTTTGGTGTCAGGCCTGGGGTCGTAATTGCAGCTGGGCACGGGTGGTGACATACATGCCAGTCCCTGAAAGCTGGGGTGCTGTGATATTAAGTGGCGGATTTTGATTACCATTATTCAATGCCTATGTTTGAGCCAAATCTATAAATTCCGTCCACCACACTGAGTAATCGCCCCCCGCCAATAAAACTGTTTTGAAAAGACTTCCAGTCCACCAGTAAATATAGCATGTATCAAATTCACAGTAAAGGAGGAATGCAAGCTGGTTTCCTTCACTGATTTCCTTAGTTCTTTAACTGTTTCACAGGACAACTGTTCATGATGTGGATTTTGATTGCGATATATTACCAGCATAGCTTGTAAAAATTCAATATCTCCCTCTTGTACAGCTGTTCTGTGGCAATTATGTACAAACCTTTCTGGCTTGGGTTCAGTGGGTGACACATAATCATTAGAAGAGTGAAATGTAGCATAAAGACATAAGGAGGAGGATGGGTGGGTAATATGTTTGCAACGGCCTTTTGGCGTGCTGTCTGTAATATTTATTCTGTGCTAGGAGCGGTGGCTGCCATCATGCATACTGGGGTCAGATGAGGGTATCAATCTGGTTCTTGTTCAGTGTCCACTGGCCCCATATCAAACAGGTCTTGGTGTTCTGAATCATCCTCCTCAGAAGGAGATGATAGTGGTGCGTCCGAAGGGACATGGTCCACTTCCTTAAATTGTTGTGAGGCAGAATAGATGACATGCCAAGTCACAATATCATTGGGGTGAACATCATGGTGAGTAACCTAATGAGTTTATAAGCATTCCTTGACTTTTTGCCAATGAATAAGTTCATAAGAACCATCAGAGGGGTACCAGGGCAGTTTTGTCAAATCCAAATGTGTAAGGATATACATTTCTGAGGTATTACTTTAAATCCTTGCTCCCTGGTAATGTGCAACAGAGAGTCTTTATGAAGTCTTTGAGATTTGGTTGCGCTTTGTGCCATAATTAAAGAGAAATGACTACCCAGCCACTTGTTTGGCTAACCTTGTTCTATAGCTGGCAATGATAGGAAGTCCTTGGTGATTTTTCAGGCACAACGAGATGTTTTGGCCAGGGTGTACCACAGGACTGGATCACCGCAACAATTGTCAGCCCATGTTTAGGGCACCATTTGTGATACACGAAGGGATGAGAGACACCACGAGAGATGTGGGTGAATCTGAGATTTTGTTCGGAAGCACTCGGTATATATATCTCTAATCCTAAAGGCTTTTCTTAGCTACAGCTTACAAGCTTAATCACAGTTCTACAATAAATCTGTCCTCTTGACATCATCTATTGCTCTCTCCAAAGCCATGGCCAGTAGAGCAGGAAAAGCATCCTGTTATATTGTAGTAGAAGTAGTAACTTGTTCTTCCAGTTGTCTCTCAGGTACATGCTGTCCAGAGAGATGCTGCTGCTGCTGCTGGCACTGGTCTTTGTTTAACTCTTTCCTTACACCAACACCTGTTACCCCAACATGGGTTTTTAAAAGAGCAGTTGAAAAAATTAGGAAATAGGAACCTGTCCCAATGGAGAGCCCATCTCACAGATGCACTACATATCCTTAACAATAGGCCCATTGGGGAAATGGAAACCCCCTTGATGCACATGACTACACCAAATTTGCGAATACAACCATTAACAGTAATTGAGACTGACTTACTGGGAAATCATTCCAGATGCAATGGTCCCTTACAGAGCCACTTCAGAGGCTGCAGGGCTAGACCTTCATGCATTAGAATTAATTAGGAAAAATCAGAAGCAAATGAGTGTTATCAATACTGGAATAGGAATTCAGATTCTTACAGGACACTTTGGTTTTATAACTGCTCATTCGACCTTGGCCTTGGAAAGCGTTCATGCCATGGGAGGAATAATTGATGCAGATTATCAAGGAGAAATTAAAGTAATTCTGTTAAATGATAGTGAACAAGATTTGATTATTCAACCCCATGACAAGGTAGCACAATTATTGATATCGACAGTTTTAAAAACAATTTGGAAAAAAGGAGATCCACCTCAAATCACTACTGCTCATGCAGAAAAAGGGTTTGGATCTACCACTCTTAATAATAGAGCCAAAGTATGGGTCCAGAGGCCAAATGGCCCTCCCAAACCAGCTGAAGTAATAGCTAAAAGGAAAGACAATACTGTTTTAATCATGAAACCTGGGCAAGAAAGATGGGAATATGTCCCTGCAACCAAGTGTTATATGCAAGAATAACTAGATGTTATAGAATATTGTTTTACACATCCAGTGTGACTAAATCTACTTGTTTGCCACAATGGTCCATTTGGAAAATGCTGTTATCCACATGGTTTGATATGAAGACTGATGAGTACACTGAGTGACTTAGACAACAGCGCATGAATTCCAACCTGGAGGCTGGGTGCACCTCAAGGACTGAAACCTGTCACCTCTCCAGCTGAAGTGGAAAGGACCCTACCAAGTATTGTGAAATACATACACTGCAGTAAAGCTGAACAGCAAAGGACCTTGGGTGCATCATTCTAGAATTTAAAAAGGCATCAGCTCTGTGGACAACAGAATAAGATTGATTGAATAAGATTGAGGAAAAAGAATGAATAACCTTGTCACTAAAGTATTACTTATGTCTGTAAGTTGTATCTTGATAGTCAACCAGAATTTTTGTTTGCCAAAAACACCTCTAGAGTTTCACCATGGGATTAGTCATGGAAATTCTTAAGAAAATTTAAAGATCAAAGTAGACAAAATACCAAATGTAACTAATTGCTGGATATGTTCTCAAATAATGTTGAAAGGATTGGGGTTCCCTTGGAAGCTCCACCCTACAAGGTGGTCAGAAATCTGTCAATGGGCTATGACTCGTAATGGAGTCAGCGAAGGGATAGTTAAAGAAAACTGTACTGTGAAACTGCCTTGGTTTATGGCAAATTTGGGAGGAAACCTCCAAACAGGTCCTTCTAGAAAGCAAATTTAGGAGGCTCCTCCCCCTACTGGTTTGAGAGACATAAATCTCCTTTGAGAAAAGTGGAAAAAACCTGTTTATTTAACAAGCAAAGTACTCACAAACATGGAAAAAATAATAATATTAAACAAAGGAACCTCGATGTTGGGAAGGATGAAAGTTTGACAAGAAAGTCTCACAGATATGGATGCTCGGCAGAAAGATTTTTGAATGTAGAATCTGAAGAAGGAATAGAAATGAAAGCAAGTTTTGACATAGAAGAAAAGAATTGCTGAGCCAGTCTTACTGCATAACCAAGGAGACAAAGGGTATGTTAGTTAGAAGGGGTTTTTATAACTTAGAGCAAAGGATAAACCCACCTCAAACAAGATGTTTTTACCAAGCAGAAAGATACCATAGGCAAACAAGGCTGCTGATGTTGCAAGTAGAAAAAAGGTCTCAGAATTTTCCACTGCAAGAAAACTGAAAAACTACTTCTAGCTTAATCTGTAACATACTAACTTTTAGTGATTGGAGAATAGTAACATGAATATGGTAATTATAGTAGTTATGATAGGCTATAAGTAAAAGTTAAGGTATAGATTGGTTCCTCTGTATTAAGATGCTCAGCAAAGTATATAATGCATTGTAACCAAAACTAAAGGGTCTTCAGGCTTGTCTGCAGCTGGAGCTGACAGCTGTAGGCACAGGATCTGTTGCCCACTACCCTGGACTGCTGTAACGTCTTGGATGTAATAAACTGCATTTTGAAGAGCCGTCTGGAGTCCCGCATCTCTCACTTAGGCTCTTACATAGGGCAGAAATAATATCCTTTAAAATGAGAAGCCAGAAGGGGAATTGAGAGTCTAATAGAGAATTTCAGAGAATTTGGATTACTGATAGAATGTGAATCAGAATATAACATTCCCATTTTGCCCGTTAAAAAGCCTGGGACAGACAAGTACAGACTGGTACAAGACCTACGAGTGATCAATCAGAGTTCAGGATATTCACTTTGTTGTAACCAATCCCTATACCATGTTAACATCCCTTACAGACTATCACCAATGGTTCACAGTAACAGATTTGAAGGATGACTTCTTTTGCATATGTCTTGATAAAAAAAGAGCATTTTTGCCTTTGAATGGGAAAATCCCCAAACTGGTCAGAAGACTCAGCTTACCCGGACTGTGTTACTACAAGGATTTAAAGAGTCCAACAATTTTTGGGAATCAATTGGCAAAAGAATTAGAGATCTGGAAGTAGAATCCCAAAGGGTTGGTTCTGCAGTATGTTGACAATATCTTACAAGCAACTGAAACTCATGAAAAGTGCATGGAACTGACTGTCAGTCTTCTAAATTTCTTAGCCCAAAGGACCTATAAAGTATCTTGGGGAAAAGCTCAAATCATGAGGCAGCAAGTTACCTACCTAGGGTTTGAAATAATTCCAGGACAGCGGAAATTTGGAACAGACAGAAAAGAAGCCATCTGCCAGGTACCCCAACCTGTGACTGTCCGAGATTTAAGAGCATTCTTGCGTATGGTGGGATGGTGTAGATTGTGAGTCCGGAATTATGGACTTTTAGTTAAACCACTATATGAGCTTTTAAAGGAGGCCCCAGAAGGACCTTTGATTTGGACTCCTGAGAGTGAATATGCATTCTGTAACTTAAAGATGACCCTGATGTCTGCACCTGCCATAGGACTTCCAGACTTAACAAAGCCCTTTGAGCTTTTTGTACACAAATGACAACACCTTGCCCTTGGAGTTCTGGCTCAGAAGGTAGAAGACTTCAGGAAGCCTGTGGGGTACTTTTCAAAACAGCTTGACAGTGTCACCCAGGGATGGCCCAGATGTCAGCAGGCTGTAGCAGCAACTGTTCTCCTCACCCAAGAGGCCAAAAATTTGTCTTTGGGACAAAAGAGAGTAGTGTATACTCTGCACACCGTAACCACGGTATTAGGCCAAAAAGGACATAGGCTTTCCCTCAGCCATATGCTGAAATAGACTGTTCTAATGGAGTCAGCCCAATTCCTGAACATGCCAATGCAACAGGAAGGGCAGCTAACTCATGTGTTGTGGTTCGTGTTTATTTCATTGTTATTGTTAAATGGTTCATTCTATTATCCCCCCATGCATTCCCCAAGTTGGTTTTTCCCTAAGTTGTACCCTCCCTTAGAGCTGTCCCTCAAGCTATTCCCCTCCATTTGTTCTAGTCCCTTCCCTGACTATCAAAGCAACTCTACCCCTCTTTCCCTGCATGTCAAGGCAACCCTTCCCCTTTTTCCTGAATGTTCCCTGCCACTCACCCCCTGGGCCAATCCCTGACTGAAACACTCACTTGGAAATCCCCTAATCCACGATGCCCCATTGGCTCATGTGACCTTTCCCTCTCCTCCCCCTATCCTGACTGGTCCCACAGTGTCGCTGTCGAGGCGGTCATGACACAAAGCAGAGACCACAAGCAGTCTCAGATGGTAACTCTTTATTATCGACAATGTTGATGTAATCCCCTTGCTCCACCCTTGAAATCCCCCTATTGGTTGATTTTCTGTGTCCACCCCCCGGTTTGTAGCTGTATTTAACCCCTTGCACTGAGGTGCTTGGGGTGCTCTTCTGCCTTACTTCCTTCACCTGGAATAAACTTTCCTGTGGAACCTCAAGACAAAGAACCTCTTCCTTTGCCTGGTCCCTGCCGTGGCTGTAACAGCATGCACTGTAGAGCTTGCAGCTCTTCAGGTTCAGCTGTGGGCAAATCCCAGTCCCCAGCTGTTCCCCACTCCTGTCGTGGCTACTGGAGTGTACAGAGCCAGCCCAGGTTCCAGTGGGCTTTGGCACTCATGATTACTTACAGACAATTGAGCAAATTTATGCAAGCCAACCAGACCTACAAGATGCATCCACTGAAGATCTAGAGATAGAGTTTGTTACAGATGGAAGTAGGTTGGTGCAAGAGGGAAAACGAAGATCTGGCTATGCAGTAGTCACGTCAACCAAGGTAATAGAAGCTGCACTGCTGCCCATGGATACCTCAGCACTGAGGGCAGAATTCACAGCACTATGAAAAGCCCTGGAATTGGCAGCAGGAAAAAGAGTAAATACATGGGCCAGCTCAAAATATGCTTTTAGCATTGTTCATGCCCATGGAGCCATATGGAAAGAAAGAAGTCTATTAATAGCACAGGGATCTCCAATTAAATATAAACAAGAAATATTGTCCCTCCTCAAAGCAATTCAACTGCCCAAAGAAGGTAGAATGGTGTCTGGATTGGGGAATCACACCTATGTATAACCTAAATAAGAGTCAATGGAGGTGTGGATAAAAAGAAAACCATGGAAGTCACTCCAACACCAAAACTAGATGGCTGAATTAGTTCTAAATTGTAATAAAAACCTTTAAATTGTGTTAAATCTCTGGAAGTTCCTTCCCCAGGTTACACTGTTTGGGCTACTTCAGACAGATATTGGACCACTGGACTCCTGCTTGGACCAACCATCCGGCAAGTTACCTTAGGGTTATTAACCTTATGCCCAACTTGGAAAAGAAGCCCCATAAAAGCCCAGTACTGAAATAAGATAAAACAAGATACTGAGAATTAATGGACACGGTCTTCAGCTTCCACACAGTTTGAATGGGCCCTATAGAGTTTTCGTTTACCAGAAGCCATGGGTCTAGAAAACAGAATTTTTTTAGATAATCTAAATTGGCAAGTAAGGAAACTATGTGAAGCCACAGAAAGGGTGTTACAAATTGAGTGAGAGCCTAGACAAGTCCTGCCTTTGATTCAGATTTCTGGCAGTAGCTCTATTTGAGGCAGCCTGCACCCCAAATGGCTCTCACCCACAAGGTCTTAAGAATGGCTGATTAGGTATATTATAAAATGAATTATTAATTGAATAGACACAAGATTAACAGACAGAAGACTTTAAACAAGCTACTTGCTACACAGGACAAAACTAAAAACTTAATAGTAGATATAAATACGGTGCACAATAAAAGGCACCTATATTACAGCTAGCAAATAAATAGTATAGGTTAGGAGTCAATGTAGCTTACCACCGAATTGATGATGGAGCACACATAGAGTCCTTTCACTCAATTTTCAGAAAAGTAACCATGGAGCTTGCATCCAAACTTCAGGGAGAAGCCCTACACATTTCCAGGGTGTGTGTAGGAGACTTCTGATTTTGTGGAAGTTTGTGTGTAGCTTTTATAGTTTGTAAAGTGAAGCGTCTATTGTACTGATATTTTATTAAAAATCCTTTCCTAGGATTTTTCCCCTCCTGAGGAGCTGGGAGCCTCAGGAAAGAAATGTAAACAATAACTATCTGCTGCTGTGGAATGCAACAGGTGCATCTTCCATTGGTCCATGTGGATTGTTTTCAATTGATGACCAATCACAGCCACCTGTGCCGAGGCTGTGAGCAGCCACAGGATTTTGTTATGCATTCTGTTCTATTCTTGTTCTTTGTAGCCTTCTGATCTTTCTTTTCTCTCTGTTCTTTTAGTATAGTTTTAATCTAGTATTTTAATATAATATATAATATAATAAATCAGCCTTCTGAGAAAAATGGAGTCAAGCCTCGTGTCTCCACACATGGGGTGTTCGCCTCAACAGTCTATCAGTCAGAAATTCCAGCAACTTATCTCCCTACATTTTGCTCTCAAGGCAAGATGTTTATTGTCAGCTGGAGATCCCAACTCTCTGACAACAGAGATAACTCCCTACCAGACAGATGTTCAGCCTCAGTTATCTCACCAATTCATGTGAGGGGGAAGATGCCTGGAGCTATGGCAGCAGCTGATAGACAGAACAGATAAGCTCTTCTGTAGTAGGGGGGGAAGTCCTGCCACAAAGGGGATTTCAGATTATGAATAGGCAAGTACAGGCAAATACTAAATTAATGTTATAAAACAGACTGGCCTTAGATCTATTGCTGGCCAAAGAAAGAGGGCTTTGTGGGTATTTAAAATTGGATAGCGATCACTGTTATGTACACATCCCAAATGTAACAGAAAATCTCCAAAAACAACAAAACGCAGCAAGTTGCTGAGGCTAGCAATGCTATCCAAAAGGCCTCTGAAACTAATTGGCTCAATAAAACTCTTCAAAGAATAGATGGATGGTCCCTGAGAGGATGGCTGGCTGGAATGCTGGAATCCAACATAATCATAATTGCAATTGTAGTAATTATTGGTCTTGCTTTTAGTTGTGTTCATAGAATAATCAACTCTGATCTTGTGAGAATGTATGTGACTATAAATAGAAACCGAGTTGAAATTTCTTAAATTCCTTAAGGTCATTTGATAAGTTTCAAAGGGGATGTCTCAGTTTAGAGACAAGTTTAGGAGAAAACCACTCTAGAATGTTTCCTCTAAAGAAACGGGTTTCAGCAATCCCTTCATGCAGATACAAAATGAATATTAGTGGATGAAAGTGAAAAACACCAACCGTTTATTCAAAAAGACAGTGCCCACACAGCATGGAAAAAAAATTAATGAATGCTAGATATTGAATTGTCAGAACCTTACCCCACATACACATACCCCCACACCAGAACGAAAAAACACCTCAAAATGCCAGGGAGAGAAAAAAAACCACAATGGCTGGCCTCGTAGCTGGGAGAAACAAAATGGTGCTGGCTTCTGTCTCAGGGAAGAAAAAACCCAAAAGGTTCACGCAGCATCTGGGGAGAAAACAGATGGGAACCTGGTGAATCTCTGATGTTGGTCTCCTCTTCACAACAGATGAAGCTGGCAGATTGAGTGTCTTATCTTTTACTGGGTTGGCTTTTCGGAGGTCTGAGGTTGTGATAAACATGTATTATAGTTTTGGCTTTTGCAAATATTAAAGTGAATGCTATATGCCATGCATAATGATATAATGTTAACTTCTACAGAAGTAGCTATAGTTGTGAAATAATAACTAATGCTTTTGTTTTTATAACTAACTGACAATAATTAAAATAACTCAGACACATTTGTGAAGTAGCTGATGTTGATTTAGAGTACTTATGGTTAACTTGCAATAACTGAAATAGCTAAACCGTCTGCACGGTCAGATAACATTTGAGGAATGGGCATGATGAGGACCCCTGCCACTGACATTTTGACTATCAACAACTATCACCTGCTGAAATCATGGAACAGGGGGCCATTGTGGGGGGTGACACACAACCCTCAAAACCACATCAAAGATTACTGCACACGCTCTAAAAAGGTGGATCAGAGGAGGGGCCATGCAAAAAAGTTCTTGGAACATGTAAACGAGTTCAAAGAAATGTTTGAATAGGTATAATAATTTATGAATGTGTATTTGAACAATGCAATGGAAAGGGTATATAAGAAGAGTTGCTATGGTTAGCTGGTGTGCCTGTGGCTATGACTATGCACCCAGCACTGTTACTTTTGCCTTATTGATTTTGTCCCCTATTGTCCTTTATTAAATTTTTAACTGAGGAATGGGCTTCATTTATCACAGAGGCTGAGATGGAGCGGTCCCTCAACTTCCCGCCAGTCCCAGCCGATTTGTCTACCATCAGTAGTTCTCTCTGGCCTCTGACCAAACCAAGCCAAACAGTTCAAGAAAAAAAACAAAAACACTGAAGGATAGCTGTTGCAGTCTCCAAGGCCAGGGAAAGGAAAAAAAACCAACTTCTTGTCTAAGCTAACAAAAAACCAAGCTGGCTAAGCAACAAAGTAACACAGTCTGCATGGCACCATGGATGCCAGAGAGAGGCATTTAAGAAAGCCCTTGCAAGAGCCCCAAGGCTCCCCCCCCATCCCCCTGCACCCACCTTAAAGCTACAGCAATCATCTGTGGGCATAAGGCAGATGATCATGGAATAGAGTATCATCATAAAATCACCCCAAGACAGAGGTGTTAAAATGACCAGAAAATATTGGCTTTTGCATTTATGTATTAGCTTTTGCATGTTGCTATTGATTATAAGTATTTAGATATAGTACAAATTATAACTCTTTTTCACTGTTTGTTAATATAATATAATTAGCTTAAGTATGCCCTATATTGCTCATAGAAATAGTAGTGTAATGAATATAATTTCTATGTATTGCTTATAGAAATAGTAGTGTGATGAACCTATTGTACTATAGACCTTAGCAAAACATAAGATGTGAAAAGGCTTTTGTGTAGCTAAGAACAGTGTAAGGCCATCCACTGACTGACCCATCGAAGTCATAAGATAACCATGACACAAACCAGAGCACCAGAGGACAATTAGAGAATACCATGTTAAATTTAAGGAGGACATATGTTGCGATCGGCGGGAGAAATGTGGCACGCAATATGAGTGATCAACAAGTCTCAGAAGTTTATTGAATAGGCACACACATTTATAGCAGTGTTAATAAGGCTAATGCATATTGCAAAATGCGAGCTCATTATTGGTTAGTCGTTTATCAGTCAACTACGCCTACGTTTACATTCTTGTGTCTACCTTGTTGTGGTTTCTCTTATCGTTTCTTCATTCTTGTTAGCTAATGAACCTCTCCCACAACCTCAAGTTTCGGCAAGGGCACAGTGACCTTGCCGCTTTCAGACACTGATTTCTGACTCCTATCCTCGTCTCCTTCTTGCTTAACTAACGGTATTATTCCAGCATGACCTTTGTCAGCTAGCTAACTGTCTACAAAAATCCTCTACATTTCCCCTGTTTTTCTGTTGCGCAAGCATGGTCTGATTAAATGTAGCAAATATTCTGTAAGCACATGCAAAACCAAGGCAAAATTAACACTACTAACAAAGCTATAATGTTCACTATAATGCTAACTTTAACAACAGAGCGTAACCATGATCTCAGGCCTAAAAATTTGAGTCATCCATCAATACTGAAGTCTGATTCTACCTGTAAGTTTCCAGTTAACCTTTGCAGCTCAGAGAGCTGGGAGTGGATGGACTGCGAATGATCAGAGAGGTTCATGCAACACATGCCCTCAAATTCTTCACAGCCATGGCCTTGTGCCAATAAAAGAAAGTCAATTGCGGTTCTATTCTGAAGTGTTGCATGGCGAATAGAATCAACATCAAGCAAAAGGCTAGAAAGTGCTAAAGAAGTGGCATTAGT
>JAGGNK010008704.1:46854-65019 GCA_017590115.1 Montifringilla adamsi
GGTGTGGAGTTCGGCGGGAGAAATGCGGCACGCAATATGAGTGATCAGCAAGTCTCAGAAGTTTATTGAATAGGCACACACATTTATAACAGTGTTAATAAGGCTAATGCATATTGCAAAAAGCAAGCTCATTATTGGTTAGTTGTTTATCAGTCAACTACGCCTACATTTACATTCTTGTGTCTACCTTGTTGTGGCTTTTCTTATCGTTTCTTCATTCTTCCTAGCTAACGAACCTCTCCCACAACCTCATGTTTCGGCAAGGGCACAGTGACCTTGCTGCATTCGGACACTGATTCCCAACTCCTATCCTCGTCTCCTTCTTGCTTAACTTAACGGTATTATTCCAGCATGATCTTTATCAGCTAGCTAACTGTCCACAAAATCCTCTACATTTCCCCTGTTTTTCTGTTGCGCAAGCATGGTCTGATTAAATGTAGCAAATATTCTGTAAGCACATGCAAAACCAAGGCAAAATTAACACTACTAACAAAGCTATAATGTTCACTATAATGCTAACTTTAACAACAGAGCGTAACCATGATCTCAGGCCTAAAGATCTAAGCCATCTATCAATACCAAAGCCTAATTACTTTACATAACATTTTGTCTCCCTAGGAATAATGTTTCAGAATAGAAGGGGTAAACTTGGTTGGTGCTTTCTTACTTTTTTGATGAAGATTCTGTGGAACTGGTTTGTGGAACAGTTGGATAAAGTGTCCCGTATAACACTGGCTGCATTTTCTGTGGAGTTGCCCTTTTTTCTAAAAAGCTGGATAAAGCACTGTGAGAATTTTCAGAAGCTTTCCATTCTGATCTTGAAGAACTTTCCTGACCTGTTTTTTCTCAGTCACCGGTTTGAATTGCTGCGGTGGGTGGTTTGCTGTGGTTGCCTGGCAACTGTGACAGGGTGGTGCCTTGAGGAATGTCTGACCACGCCCCGCCTCCGCCTGCTCCGGCACAGCTTCAGCTGCGTCATCTCGGGGGTGTGGAAAGGAACGCCCTTGCCCGGACCCACGCAGCCCCGATCTCGTTTGGGGTCCGCTCCGCCTGGCTCTCCGCTCGGGCTGGTTCCCCTGGCCCTGCGCCAACACGTGCAGCCAGCGGGAGCATGTCCCACAGCGCTTGTGTCCTTGTGAGCTTGCAAAATGTGAAAAAGTCCTCCCAGTTCCAGTTTCAGGGTTTCATGTGACTGGTGCACGTCCGCAGCGCTCCGCCGCCGCTACCACTGGCACTGCACTTGTCGCTGCCGCGTATTCGGCCCCCGCGTCTGGCTCTGGCCGCCACTTCCCTCGCGACCTGTGCGCTTTCCCCGCGGACAGCTGCCGTGCGAGCTTTTGCCACCGTGCGCGTCACTGGACCCTCGGTGCGCGTGTCCGCCGCCGCCGCCGGCACCAAGCACGCCACCGCCACCACGTGCGTCCTCGCCGCCGCCGCCGCGTCTGCCCCAGCCTCTATCACCCTTATGGTCCCGAACTCGCACCACCCGTTAATTCATGTACTGTGGGAGGATTCTGAAAAAGTCCTTGCGCAAACCTGTAAGGTAATGGCTGGGGGAGCTGTTTCTGCAAATCTGTGTCTTTAACCTGACGCTTTTTTAAAAAGCAAGTAAATAAATAATATGCTGCTTGCCTTTCCATTTCCATTTTGAGAATCTCAGTGCTAATGCAGCTACAGGCTTCTGCAACACGTATCGGCAGGACTCTTCTATAAGATCATCCCGGGTGCGGCACTTTTCGCTTTTTCAGCAGTGCTTATTCACCATCCTCGCTGCAACAGGACCCGAACTCGTTCACCGATCCACCGTGGTTGCCGTCCCCAGTATCACGTCGAGGGTCACCATTTGTTGCGATTGGCGGGAGAAATGTGGCACGCAATATGAGTGATCAACAAGTCTCAGAAGTTTATTGAATAGGCACACACATTTATAGCAGTGTTAATAAGGCTAATGCATATTGCAAAATGCGAGCTCATTATTGGTTAGTCGTTTATCAGTCAACTACGCCTACGTTTACATTCTTGTGTCTACCTTGTTGTGGTTTCTCTTATCGTTTCTTCATTCTTGTTAGCTAATGAACCTCTCCCACAACCTCAAGTTTCGGCAAGGGCACAGTGACCTTGCCGCTTTCAGACACTGATTTCTGACTCCTATCCTCGTCTCCTTCTTGCTTAACTAACGGTATTATTCCAGCATGACCTTTGTCAGCTAGCTAACTGTCCACAAAAATCCTCTACAGACATACTAAATCCTTATCAGAGGATGTGAAACAGCAGGCTGGGGACACAACAAGAAATAAAATATATTGACCTGACACACAGGATGTCATGCAGATAAGCCCAAATGTAAAGAAGCCAAACAAAGGAGTTCCTAAAACATCAGAAAGTTCACAGGAATGTTTGAATAATGTATTAAACACATGAATATGCATGTACCTCAGCAACCTGTACAAAGATAACGCTGTCTGCACATCCCAGTGTGTTCTTCGGCTGTTGGCCAGGAGCACCCCAGCGCTGGATTTTTGTATCTTATTTTATCCCATATTAAACTTTACAAAAATTCTTTATCTTGAACTCCATTTTTTTACAGAGGAGAATTGATACCAAAAGGTTAATTCAATTTTTACTCTACCTGTGAACTTTTAGCAGAGAAACAAGGCATGTGAACACTGCTTTCCTAGCAAGGAGGGTTGGAAGATAAGAAGATGACATCTTGCTCAAGAATGTAGTAGAAGTCAAAACAAGGACTGAATCTGAGAACTTGGAGCCAGTTTTATAGTAGTGGGTAAATTGTAATATACATGTAGCGACTGTATATAAGCAACACACTTGTAAAAGCACATGTGCACGTATGGTTAGGAGTATCCCCTGTGCAACCTCAGGCCTGAATAAATGATGCCCTCTTTAACATCATATTAGTGTTAAGGAGTCTTATTCCAATATTTTGGAGATTTGGTGACATCCTGGTGATATCCCATACCCAGGCCCCATGGAGGCAGCAGACTTCCCTGTGGGATGGGTCTGGTCAACATACAGGGCCCTCTGTTCCATTCAGAAGGGGAACACCTACAACTACCCTTCTTTTCTTCTTCATGCTTGTGATTGTGATCGTGTGACAAAGTGCAACTCGGAGACCCTTCAGACAGATTTTTTTTCTTTAGTGTCTGCCTGACTGAATCCAGGGCCTCCTACCTATTCTCTAATAGCACCTGGGAAGGTAACAGGGGTCAGGAGGGAATTTTATTTCCTCCCTGAGTAGGTACCCATTTCTATTCCCCCTGTCTACTAGGTGCCTAATGGTAAGAGGGGCGGGGCTGGTGAGCTTCTCTCAGAGTTGGAAGGGTGTAGCTCCACCAGTCTAATTCTCTTTTGCTCTCCCTAATGCTCCTAAACCTATCCACTTCTTCCTTAAGCTCTGCCACTAGACAGAGCAGATCATTCACCTGCTCACACCACATGCAAGTGTCTTTTGCAGTCCTCTGGTACTAACATCAGGCTCAGACACTCCCCGATGCCCAGACAGGACAGCTGCGTGCTTCTTGGGGGGTTCTGTTTGTGTTAGCACACTCTTGCTGGCAGCAGCAGCAATGGCTTTTGATCATTTGTAAACCATTGCTAGAAAAAAAACAACACCCTACAACCAGCCAAAAGACCACAAATGCCTAACAGACAACCCATCACCAGGAGGGTGGCTGCACCCTTCCTGCTTATCCTTCCTGCATGAACTTTGGTGCAAACTGCCCTGCCACGCCCCTGTTTGCCCCCTCCTGTTTGCCTCCCTCGAGGTCGCTCCTGCTCCCTAGAGCCAGTGAAAAATGCCATTCACTTGTGTTAAAATTTTAGAAGTTTAATAGTGATAAAGATAATAAAAATAGTAATAAAGATTAGGACAATAAGAATTTGGACAATCAAAGTTAAAACAATAAAAGACAATAAAATGCAAAGAATTACAGACGTCCGGGTGCTTTGCTCTGCCAAGAGCACACTTTGCTAACAAAAGATTAACCCTTAAAATGAATAGCCTATTGC
The DNA here is from genome assembly GCA_017590115.1 of Montifringilla adamsi. NCBI lineage: Eukaryota > Metazoa > Chordata > Aves > Passeriformes > Passeridae > Montifringilla > Montifringilla adamsi. The sequence continues at coordinate 50,881 of JAGGNK010008704.1, forward strand.
ATGTTCATATATCTCATACATGATTCAAACATTCCTTTCAAACTAGGGATTTTTCTGTTTATTGTCAACCTCCCCCCCTCATCTTGTAAATCAATCTTTTTGGCCCCACAAAGTCTGGGCCTTCCCAATAAGGAGGCAATAATTCTTCTCCTGGGATCTTGGTGACTTGTTGCTGTTATCTCTATGCAAAGAATTTCTTGATTATCTTATCCATTCTTTGAGCCAGTAACAAAAAGTATCTTACATCAGATAGTTTCTATTTTAATATTATGCTATAGCCTAAAAACTATATTTACCACACTACTTAAAAGGATTAATACAGCACAACTTCCCAACATAACACATATAGTATTCATTTTAATGTTGTGAAGAGCCAATCATATAATATGCATTTTTCATAAGCCTTTTTAAATGGTGTGCAAATGAGCTGGAGATCACCCCTCACTTGCCTGAAGATGCCACAATCATCCGATCAGGAGAGAACAGAAACTTGGGAAAATCTCTGACAATATGAACAGGAAGTAATGAACACAGAAACCACACACTGGGATAATAAATGAAGATGTGGAAGTGTTGCTACAGACATGAATTTTGGAAGAGTATGTTAAAAATGACCACTTAATATTGGCTTTCACATTTATGTATTAGCTTTTGTGTGTTGTTATTGATCATAAGTATTTAGATATGGTACATTTTATAACTCCTTTTAGCTGCCTGTTAATATAACATAATCTATCAGTTTAAGTATGCACTGCATAGCTCATAGAAATAGTCGTGTAATGAATATAATATCTATGTATAGCAATGTCCTGGGTTGGCTATATGATGCTTGTATCCCCAGTCGTCTGTTCTGTTTATGCTGGATAATAAGTTTTGCACCTTTAAGACTGGTTCTGAGAGTGCAGGTGGGAGAGAAGAAGCACGGAGTTTGTTTTCAGAAACTGCACTCACTCCTTCACATTCCTGCTCCTGGACAGTGTTGTCTGCGGACAGACAGAGGCATCATATAGTCAACCCAGGACAAAAAACCAATCATAAAATATGCATTTTTCACAAGCGCCGTCAAAAATCACAAAAAATCAAACTCCTGCTCTCTATTTATCCAAAAAGGTTTTACATATTCAAATGGTTTCCAGGACAGTTTCTATGATGATTATTACATAAACATTAGCTCTCACATAGTATTATAGTTAGCTGAATATCCTTTACAGGTACGCAATTGTCCTCTTAAATTGTGTCGGTGGGCTTCTGGGGCGGAAATAAGATGCCTTCCTCATGGTAAACTCTTTACCCGTTTCAAGTTGGCAGGGCTCCTTGACTTGCTGGTCACAGTCCAAACCTCCTCTCTATCTTAGAAGTCAGTGGTATTTATGGCTCCTGTACTCTTACAATACTTCATAGATCGCCTGTCATTCCCAACCTTGTTTCAGTTATCCCCACCTGGTATCAATTAGTTTCCTTGTTAAGCTCTAATCACAGTATATGGTCTTTGCTAACTACATTTCTAACTTAACCCCTTGACTCAGTTCCCTCCCAAATTTGCCCTGAACCAGGACCATAGAAATAGTGGTGTGATGAACGTATTATACTATAGACCTTAGCAAAACATAAGATGTTAAAAGGCTTTTGTGTAATTAAGAGAACAGTATAAAGCAATTAGCTGACTGACCTATCCAAGTGATAGGATAACTGTGACACAAACCAGAGCACTGGAGAAGGACTTGGAGCAGAGAAGGACATGGAGCAGAGCTCCTTAACGTCTCTTATCAGAGAAGTGTGAAACAATGGGGATGAAACCATGGGAAGGAATAAAATATATTGACTTGATTAACAGGATGTCATGCAAATAAGTCAGGATGTACAATTAAGCTAATTTGACAGCAACCGGTCCAACCGGTTTTAGCTCCATAACTTTAAACAAAAATAGATAACTTTTTTTATTCATAACAAAAAACAAAACAAAAGAAGCCCCTGCAACATCAAAAGCTCTCAAGAAGTTTGAATAATGTATAAGTTAATTGTTATAGATAAGTAATGTAATAGTTGGCTTTCACAATTAAGAGATAGATATTATATAGATTTATAGTAATGTTATTGTAAGATGTCATTCCATAGTCCTCTTTCCCCTCCCTTTGTAATAGCCCTGGTAGTTGGGGCATTTAGGGGGTGGGCAAGCTTGTTACTAAGAGGCACAGCATGGCAACACCTGACCTACAATCAAGTTACAAGAAAGCAGTCTTCACCAATGGACAGCGATGAAGAGTTAACTGACAGACTTTGAGAGGGGCTAGGGTTACCTGATGCAGCACCAAGGGTATAAAAGGTGGAGCGGCCATTTTGTGAATGAGCCACATAGCTGTAAAGCCATGGGAGGGGGCGGGCTCCCAGCGCTGTAATTTTTTCCTTATTCAGTCCTTTGTTGTAATTTTTGTCAAGGTTTAATAAACCTTTGTGAGAAATAGCTACTCACTTTTCATAGTTTAGGAAGGTTTATTAAACCTTATCAAAAATACAACAAAAGACTGAATAAAGAAAAAAAGGTTACGATGCCGGGAGCAAAAGATTTTCCCAACCATGTGCTCAGCCCCCTCACAATGGAGGTTTTCCCCTTTTAACCCTTTAACCCCTCCCAAAGTTCTGTCCATCAACCCCTTCTTCACTGTGCAGTGGTGGAGATCTCTTCCTCAAATCCTGATTGGAGGTCAGATGTTGCCATAGTGACAAGCTGACCCTCCCAGATGTCCCAACTCCAGCTGTCCCTTGATAACCACGTGAGGGGGTAAAACATAACTGTAAACCTATAAAACTTTTCTTAACCTATATACTTGATATTTGTCTATTAATTGTGAGAGTCAGCCATCACATTACTTATCTATTACATCTTTTTCTAAAATTTTAGAAGTGAGGCTTGTTTCCACACTAATGAATATGCATGTAACCCCAGCAATGTAACCGTATGTAGAGAACATGATTTTAAGCTACCAGCGTGCCCTTTGGCCATTTGCCAAAAGCACCCCAGTACTGATTTACTTATTTGTCCTTCTTTTATCCTTTATTGAACTTTAAAAAAAAATTTAAAGAGTGAACTTCATTTTTCACAAGTAGATGTTCCTGGTGTTACACCCCAGACACTTAAATCCAGGGCTTAAACCACAGGTTCATTTACTCTAGTTTGGCACAAGGAGAAATCTTAACCAGATATTCTCAAGAGCTCACAAATACATAAAGTTCACTGGCAAAAATACAGAAAATAAAGGAACTTTGGCAAAGGAGTAAATACAACACCAAATTCAACATAAAACCTGTATTATAGCACTACTTAGCATTAATTTAGTATTAACTAAGTACTCAACCTAGAAAGCTTTAAAATCTTGAGGCGTCATGTTACCCTGATACAAAAAAGGTTAATTCAATTTCTAATGTAACTGGGAGCTTTTAGTCGAAAGACACTGTAGCTGTGAACTTTTAGCAGAGAAGACAGTGTCTGCAGACCTCTTTAGCGGAGAAACAAGGTGTGGTGGTTTTGCATGAGAAGCATCTACAGAAGTGATACAAAAGTTTCTGTGTAACTGAGAGTCTATAGAACCACTAGGAAACTACATGCCTCTGTGAAAAACACGTTAAAGACGAAAAATCCCGAAAAAGCTTTTTTCCCTTCTGGCCTGGGAACAGGTACCAAGGCCTGGCCTGGTCTCTGTCTCAGCCGGGGCAGGCCGGGCAGGCCCTGCCGCAGGGACGGGCCCCTTTCCATGGAGCTCGCCGAGCCCCGTCCCGGCCTGGCCAGGCCGAGCCCCAGCAGCTGCCAGGCGGGAAGGCGGGGAGGCTGCAGGGCCCTGGCCAAGAGAAGGCTGGGCCACAGCTGTTAACATCTTACCCCCAGGTCCCCTCCTCCCAGCGCGGTTGCCGCACGAGCTCATACGCCTGGGACCAGATGCGGCCCTGCAGCTAAAATTAAACACAGCAAAAACCAAAGACCAGCCATACAGACGATCCTAACACAGCCCCAGCCACAGTTCCTGCCTCAACAAACACTGAGCAGGCCAGGATCAAGTAACCATCTACAAACCCCAGGTGAGATGTTAACTCCTTCAGTACTTCGATCCTCCCTAGAATAAGAGAAAAAAAAAAATGCAAGCAATGTAGAAGAGCAACATAAAAACACCAAAGTCAGTAAAGAAGAAGTCAAGTCCCAGATAAGAGAAATAAAGATATACCTTTAGTTTTAAACTAAAATTCTCTTATAAAGATATGGAAAATAACTCTTTTTTTTCCCCTATAACACATAAAAATATAAAGAGATGAAAGTGTTCAGATTGTAGACATCAAACAAAAGTTCCATACCAAAGTAAATAGATGATAAAGTAGTTGTGATCCAGGAAAAGTTTAAACAGAGAAAAAGCAAAGTGATGAAGACCCTGTGCTTCCAAGGAGAGAAGAAAAAAACCTCTGTTCCCAGAGATGAATATGATTTTAGAAATAAATAATAAAAACCTTTGCCTTAAAACAGCTCATCTTTAAAACAGTACCCCATAAGTTGACATAACCCATAAACATAACTATAAGAAAAGCTTGTAAAAAATAAGAAAGATTTCACAATTACAGATTTTCCCAAGCAGCTACTATTAATGAGAGCCATGAGAAAACCTTTTTCTTGTAGAGAAACCTCCATAACATTAACAAGAGAGAGAGAGAGACTCCTCTCCCTAAGTAAACTAAAGAAAGACTTTTTGAAGTAGTAAACTAACTAAAATTTTAAGTTTTCTTTCTTTACATTGTCAGTTAAAAAGAAAAAATTGTAGGGAGTAGAGAAGCGTCCTAAAAGTTTTGTTCTGATTCTTATTACTCTAGTTACTGTTAATAAACTTTTCTTTATACCCTTTTAACATTTTTAACCTGTTTTGCCTTACTCCTAATCCTACCTCACAACAAGGAGTACACTAGTAATTAGCAAACACTAAACCCACTACACTTATTAATACGTTAGCCAAGAAATCTCAAATGAACAAACCAAAACCACTAAAAAAGGCATGCAGAAACTGCTCTCCGTGCAAGGATGTTAAAAGATAAAGAGGAGACATCTGGCTTAGGAATGCAGCTACAGCCAAAACAAGGACTGAGTTGGGGAACATGGGGAGGGTTTTTATGGTAACGGGCAAATTACAATATGCATGTAGTGACTGTATATTAGCAACATGCATGTAGAAATTGCAGGGCATGTTAGGACGAGCTATCCCCCCTGCCACTCCAGGCACCTGAATAAATTATGCCCTCTTTAATACAAAAATATCATTGTTAAGGAGTCTTATTCAGGTTTTCAGAAATTTGGTGACAACCCAAAGTGTTCCACAAAAGAGAATTAAGAGAAAGAGAAAAGATAAAAGACATGTAGAAAAACATATCACTACCAACTCCTGGGGTTCCAATGTGGATGAGATCAAAACTCCAAAAATGCTGGCAAGGTCCAACACATGAAGCAAGCATATGGCATCTTTTAAGCCCCAGGGCCTCTGTGGACCCTCCCCTTAGGTGGAACTCAGCCAATCAGGAGCTGGGTTAGCACCGCCCCCTGCTGTGTGATTGATTGATTGATTGATTGACAGCTCAGCTGGGGCTTGGGTCATCTGGGGGCAAGGCAGGATGCTGCCTCACGTGCTCAAAGCCTGGCCTGTCCCTCCCACCAGACATAAACACAGGCATTCCAAGCATCCCAAAAATGTCTCAAGACACTACATTTATTCAGTCTTTGACACCAGGACTGTAGCTTTTTAATGGGCCAGGAACAGAACAGTGTCTTCTGGCTGAAACTTTTCTACAGGTTGTGTTAACAGGCATCATCCAACCTTCTTTCCCAGGCTCTGAGCAGATCTCTGCCTTGGTTCAGGACAGGAGGCTCCAGGGGTGACAAAGACATGTCCTGCCTGTAACAACCATTCTTGCCCTGGGTCCTACTGTGCTCTTGTCCTAGTTACAGGGATAGAAGGTCGAGTTTAGTATTAAGGGTGACGAAAAATCGCATATTCCATATTCCTCTACATCAACCCTAGTGGACTGTCTCTTTAAGATCCACAGCAAGAAACGGAAGGGGGCCACTTCTTTTGTGGCTGCGGGGGAAGGAGGATGTGCGCGGGACTGGGGGTTCAGGACCACGTGGCAAGCCCATGGTACTGAAACCAGGAGTCAGTAATTAATACATGTGAATTAAAGTATTGACATGACTATAACCTAACAAAATAAAGACTTTAAATTCAGTATACCAGAATAGCTAACAATATGCAGGAAATTTAGTAAGCAAAACTGGTAAAACAGGGAGGCAAGCAGCTGGATGTAATGCATACATATACCCCTCTGCAGGGAAGAGATTAGGAAGACTGGCGGGTTTTGCATGAACAATAGGTTAAAAATATAGTAGCTTAATGCAATGTATACCTAACCGCTTGCTCATTGAATACTAAGAAAAAAAGGAAATGTATTAAAAATGCTCTATAAACCCACTGAAATCTATATGGAACAGAGAAGCATTTTGTAGGGCATGGGCTCTAATGCTTTCTCTCAGCCAACTTAATAAATGTGTTTTTAACAGACAAAGGTTTTTTTTCTGTTGACCTCTGTTTCAGTACCACTGCTGCTGAAGACACTACAGACAGTAGTGCCCAGGAAGCATTATTTCACAAACTCAAACTGCCAACTGAGATTGCTGCAGCCTGGGAAAGCCCCTGCTGGGTGACTTGGAGCAGGAAATTTGGCAGCATAATTCCTAATTACAACTAGCTCTACACGTTTTGTTTTGTCCCTGGTTTTTTCATTGTTTCTGAGCTGAGGAGAGAGGGTTGAGCTGGGAGAACATCTCTGCCATCTTGTCTTAGCAGCCATTTTGTCTTTGTGTATTGATTTTACACTGCCTGGTTTTTGGTAGCGGGGGGGGGGACGACGGGCCACGGAGGTGACTTCTGTGAGAAGGTGCTGGAAGCTTCCACAATGTCCGGCAGAGCCTATCCCTGATGGCTCTAAAGATGGGCATGCCACTGGCCAAGCCTCAGCCAATTAGAGATGTTGGTAATGCCTCTGTGATAACATATTTAAGACAAAAACCAGAACAAAGTGGGGTCATAGTTTTAATTCCAGCTAGAGAAGAAGAGGTGAGAACATGTGAGGGAAAACAACATGGCGACACCAAGGTCAGTGGAGAAGGGGGAGGAGGTGCTCCAGGCACCTGTAAGAGCCATGTAAGAGGAAGGCTTTAAAAAGTACTTTGTCATCATGTCTACTTATCAGAATCACTCTTGAACACCTGAAAACTACGTGCAGCATGGACTGTGAGTAGCCCGCCTTGAGGCCCATAAAAAGTGTTATAGATACATATTATAATATTGGCTTTTTGCAAATATTAAAATGGATTTTATACGTGTAGTGTTAAAGTAACGTTGTTATAAATATATAGTTTTTATTTCTGTTGTTAATTGTGAAAAATGCCATTCACTTTTGTTAAAATTTTAGAAGTTTAATAGCAATTAAAATAGTAATAAAAATTAGGACAATAAGAGACAATAAAAAGCAAAGAATTACGGATGTCCAGGTGCCTGGCACTCCACAAAAAAGCACACCTTGCTAACAAAGGGTTACCCCCTAAAAGCAATAGCCTATTGCATATTCATATATCTCACATGATTCAAACATTTGTCCTAGGTTACAATATAAAAATGTATTCTATTCCCATCCTCAAGAGCTGTTGAAACCAGGAGGGGCACTGTTTTTCCTTATCTCCTGCTAATGGGCGGATCAGTGTCTTGCTGCATGACTCAGAGATAACTCCCTTGGAGAGCCATTTGTGTTTAATGGGCAATCGAGGACCAACCGCATGACTCATTAGAATGATAAAAGCCCATTGTGAGATGCTCCGCCCAGGGGGGAGGAGCTAAGCATCCCCACCTGGGTATAATATGGGTTTTGGGACAGAGCAGACTGTCTTTCTACTGAATTCCCAGAGGAACGGCTGTATTTTCCACTGGATCTTCAGAGGAAGACTGCACCCTTTCTACAGGATCACTTCTCCAACAGACCCACATCTGCCTTTCCAGGAGGACTGCAGCCACCAATCCAACTGGACTGCTACCAACACCCTGACCAACAAAGTGTCAGGTTGTATTCTGACTTTGTCAGTGGTTTTTTTTTCTTTGCTATTATTGCATGTATTTTGGTTTTCTCTTTTCCTAGTAAATTTTATTTCTGACTTGGAGTCTCTCACTGGTTTTGCTTTCAGACCAGAACACATTCCTTTCAAACTAGGGTGTTTCTGCATAATTTTAGCTTCCCCCCCCCATCTTGTAAATCAATCTTCTTGGTTCCTTGAAGTCTGAGCTTTCCTGATAAGGAGGCAATAATTCTTCTCTTGGGATCTTGGTGTCTTGTTGCTGTTATCTCTATGTGAAGAATTTCCTGATTATCTTTTCCATTCCTTGAGCTAGTTACAAAAACTATCTTACATAACATAGTTTCTATTTTAATATTATGCTATAGCCTAAAAACTATATTTACCACACTACTTAAAAGATATTAATACAGCATAACTTTTCAACATAACACATACAGTATTCATTTAAATCATTTTAATATTTGTGAAGAGCCAATCATATAATATGCATTTTTTCACAGGCAGAATCCTTGTTCTTTTCCTTCCATTCCTTCCTTCCTTCCTTCCCCCCCCCCCCCCCCCCCCCCGACCTGCCACCGCCTGCTGTGAGACACCCTGAGGCCTCTGGGAGCTGATGCCGGCTGCCTAAGGAGAACCCCCTGATCCTACACCCCTGAACTGAAGTCACGAGTGAGTTGAGGAACCCCTACCCTGCTCCTGCGTCCTGTGTTGAGAGCACCGTGAGTGGACTGAGGTTCAACTGCAGTGATCAGGGCACCGCACCTGCATCTTGGAGGACAGGCTGCCACATTCCAGCCAAACTGCACCAGAGATCCGGGAAGTCAGATAAGATGCTTCGGAAGGAAAAAAAAGGCAAAAACTGCTCCGCTCCCCCCACCCCATCTCAGCAGCAACAAAGTGTGAAAAACAGAGTTCACTCCTTAGAATTTTAAAAGTTTAATGATAGGATAAAAGAAGGACAATGTTTCCAGCACTGGGGTGCTTTTGACGAACAGCCAAAGAGCACCCCGGTAGCTTGAAATCATGTTCTCCATATACAGTTACATTGCTGGGGCTACATGCATATTCATTCGCTTATACATTATTCAGACATTCCTGAGAGCTTTTGGTGTTGCAGTGACTCCTTGTGTTTATGTTCCCCATCCTGACTTACCTTTATGACATCCTGAGATCAAGTCAATACATTTTATTCCTTCCTGTGGTTCCATCCCTGTTGTTTCACACTTTTCTGATAGGAGGAGTTCGCGAGCTCTTCCCCAGTCTTCTCCAGTGCTCCATCTTGTGTCACTGTTATCACTTGGATAGGTCAGTCAGTGGATTGTTTTACACTGTTTTCTTAGTTACACAAAAGTCTTTTCACATCTTATGTTTTCCTAAGGTCTATAGTACAATACGTTCATCACACCATTATTTCTATAGACTGTATTTCTATATCTGTATATCTATATATAGATATATTCATTACACTACTAGTTATAGAAATACAGTGCATGCTTGAACCGATAGATTATGTTATATTAATAAGCAGCTAAAAGAAGTTATAATTTGTACCACATATAAATAACAACATGCAAAAGTTAATACATAAATGCGAAAGCCAATATTATATGGTCATTTTTAACAAAAGGTAGCACAACGTGGTGGTGACCTGTCCTACGCTTTTTAAAGTTACCTTGGCTTTTTTTAAACTTTTCTCTACTTTTTTCTTTCTTTCTCTTTGCCTGTCTTACTATTAAATATAATATATCAAATTTTTAGCATCAACATTTAATCTTGTTTGGTTTTAATCTTGTTTTTGGGAATACTTTTAACTTTCAAAATTCTTTCCATTTTATACACACAGACTTCGCTTTCTTTGGTCTTCTGTGTTTAAATCAGATTGCAACAGCTCTGGAACCAAGATTCCTCTGCGGGCCGTGGAGATGACCATGGCTATGCTGCCTGTTTCCCTGCAGCCCATGGGGATCCACGGGGGAAGCAGAGATCCATTTGCAGCCTGTGGGGGAGATGCCCACACCTGAGCGGGTGGATGCCTGGAGGAGGCTGTGATCCAGTGGGAGATTTGGTGAAGAGAGGGGGCCCCTGCCTCCAGGTTGGAGCAGCCTGTCCTTGGAGGACTGCATCCTGTGGAAGAGACACCCACGCTGCAGCAGTTTTAGGACTGTTTGCCTGCAGGAGGGAGTTCACGCTGCAGCAGTTTTGAGAGGACTGCTGCGCCTGAGGTTAGGTCCGTGCTGGACAAGTGCACGGAGAACTGTCTCCTGTGGGAAGCAACCCCACGGCATAGCAGGGGAAGGACTTCTCTCCCTGAGCAGCAGATGAAAAGCTCAGGTGATGAACTATCCAAAACCCTCGTGCCCTATCTCCCTGCGCTGTTGGTGGGAAGGAGGGAGGGGTTGGGGAAGAAAAAAGGTGTTTTAAGGGCTTATTTTACTTCTCATTATCCTGCTCTGATTTTCTTTGCTAGAAACCCACTTTGGATCTCTAAGATGAGCCTGTTTTGCCCTTGGAGTGTGTGGCAGCATTTCTCTTCACAGAGAAAAGCAAGGCACAACTTCCCAAGGATATTTTCTGGGAATCACAGAGAGGAACCTCAGAGAAAGAAAAAAACAATGCTTATCTCATTTGCTGCTCCTGTGTTGTGCCAAAGTAGAATGCAATATGGAGATTTGTTTACCCAAAGTGATAGTGTTTTGTTGCCTTAGCCTATCAGGGCCAAGCTCATGTCCAGACTGTCAGTCAGCAGACATTCACAAGATTTTGTGGAGTTGAGTGCTTGTGCAGTTTCAGTTTAGATGTAGTGTAATATAGTATAGAATAATATAGCATAATAAAGTAATTAATTAGCCTTCTGATATCATGGAGTCAGATGCATCTTTAATTTACAGGTAGTGTTCTGCTCAGTCCCTTTGGTGGCAGAGAAAAATTATGAAAGAAATAGAACTCACATCATTAACAAGTGGCTTGTTGAGAGGGCTTTAAACTAGGTCTGAAGGGGGAAGGGGATGAATCTGGGCTGTCTGGAAGCAGGCCCAAGGGTGGTAAGACTATGTTAGGGGAGAAATCAGTGGCCCAGCTGAGGTGCATGTATACCAATGCACGTAGCATGGGTAACAAACAGCAAGAGCTGGAGGCCATGGTGCAACAGCAGAACTGTGATGTAGTTGCCATCACAGAAACATCGTGGGATGACTCACATAGTTGGAGCACTGCACTGGATGGCTACAAACTCTTCAGAAGAGACAGGAAAGGGAGAAGAGATGGAGGGGTAGCCCTTTATATTAGGGAGGTTTTGGATGTCATAGGTATTGAAACTAATGACGATGGAGTTGAGTCCCTATGGGTAAGAATTAAAGGGAAGGCCAACAAGGCTGGCATCCTACTGGGAGTCTGCTATCGTCCACCCAACCAGGATGAAGAGGTGGACAACTTATTCTATAAGCAACTGAACAATGTTTCAGGATCATCATCCCTTGTTCTTGTAGGTGACTTCAACCTACCAGACATCTGCTGGGAACTTAATACAGCAGAAAAACGGCAGTCTAGAAAGTTTTTGGAGTGTGTGGAGGATAACTTTTTGTCACAACTAGTGGGAGAGCCCACCAGGGGAGGGACTATGTTAGACCTGTTGTTCACAAATAGAGATGGACTGGTGGGTGATGTGGAGGTTGGAGGACACTTGGGACATAGTGATCATGAAATTATAGAATTCTCAATAATTGGTGAAATAAGGAGGAATATCAGTAAGATCTCTTCTTTGGACTTCTGGAGGGCAGACTTTGGCTTATTTAAGAGACTTATTCAAAGAGTTCCTTAGGAAACAGCCCTTGAAAACAAAGGAGTCCAAGAGAGATGGATGTGCTTCAAAGCAGAGTTCTTGAGAGTACAGGAACAGACTATCCCAGTGTGCCGAAAGATGAGTCGATGAGGCAAATGTCCAGTCTGGATGAGCAAGGAGGTTTTGAATGAACTTAGAAATAAAAAAAAAGATTTATCATCTTTTAAAAGAGGGACTGATTTCTCAGGAAGTATTTAAGGGAGCTGCTAGGGCATGTAGAAAAAAAATTAGGGAGGCCAAAGCTCAGTTTGAACTTAACTTGGCAACTTCTGTTAAAAATAATAAAAAGAGTTTTTACAAATACATTAATGGTAAAAGGAAGGGTATAACCGACCTCTGTTCCTTATTGGATGAGGCAGGCAACCTAGTAACTAAAGATGAGGAAAAGGTGGAAATGCTTAATGCCTTCTTCGCCTCAGTCTTTAGTGGCAAGACAGCTTGTCCTCAAGACAACTGTCCTCAGGGGTTGGTAGGTGGTGCCAGGGAGCAGAATGGTCCTCTTGTTATCCAAGAAGAGGCAGTCAGAGAACTGCTGGGACACTTGGATATTTATAAATCAATGGGACCAGATGGGATCCATCTTAAGATGATGAGGGAGCTGGCAGATGAGCTTGTGAAGCCTCTCTCCATCATTTATCAAGAGTTGTGGCTCACTGGCTAGCTTCCAGATGATTGGAAACTGGCCAATGTGGCACCCGTTTACAAAAAAAGGTAGGAAGGAGGATCCTGGTAATTACAGGCCAGTTAGCCTGACCTCAGTACCAGGTAAGATAATGGAGCAGTTCATACTGAGTGCTATTACACAGCACTTACAGGATGGCCAGGGTATCAGACCCAGTCAGCATGGGTTTACAAAGGGTAGGTCATGTGGGACCAACCTGGTCTCCTTCTATGACCAGGTGACCCACCTGGTGGATGCAGGAAAGGCTGTGGATGTTGTCTATTTGGACTTCAGCAAGGCCTTTGACACTGTCTCCCACAGCATACTCCTGGAGAAGCTGGCAGCCCACGGCTTGGACATGAACACTCTTCAATGGGTTAGGAACTGGCTGGATGGCCAGGCCCAGAGAGTGATGGTGAATGGTGCTGCATCCAGCTGGTGGCCAGTCACCAGTGGTGTCTCTCAGGGGTCTGTACTGGGACCAGTTCTATTTAATATTTTTATAGACTATATGGATGAGGGCATTGAGTCCTTCACTAGCAAATTTGCAAACGACACTAAGCTGGGAGCTTGTGTTGATCTATTGGAAGGAAGGAGGGCCCTGCAGAGAGACTTAGATCGGTTAGATAGATGGGCAGAGTCCAACAGCATGAAGTTTAATAAGTCTAAGTGCCGAGTTCTATATTTTGGCCATAAAAATCCTCTACAACATTACAAGCTGGGGACAGTGTGGCTGGATAGTGTACAGGCAGAAAGGGACCTGGGGGTGCTGGTTGACAGCCGGTTGAATATGAGCCAACAATGTGCCTTGGCAGCCAAGAAGGCCAATGGCATCCTGGCCTGCATTAGGAGCAAGCAGGAGCAAGGAAGTAATTCTTCTCCTTTACTCAGCACTGGCAAGACCACATCGAGTACTGTGTCCAGTTCTGGGGCCCTCAGGTTAGGAAGGATGTTGAGATGCTTGAATGTGTCCAGAGGAGGGCAACAAGGCTGGTGAGGGGCTTGGAGCACAAGCCCTATGAGGAACATTTGAAGGAGCTGGGGTTGTTTAGCCTGGAGAAGAGGAGGCTTAGAGTTGACCTTATTGCTCTCTACAACTTCTTGAAGGGAGGTTGTAGACAGGTGGGGGTCGGTCTCTTCCACCGGGCAGCAACTGACAGAACCAGAGGACACAGTCTCAAGCTACGTCAGGGAAGGTATAGGTTGGATATTAGGAAAAAATTTTTCACAGAAAGAATAATAAAGTACTGGAATGCTCTTCCCAGAGAGGTGGTGGAGTCACCATCTCTGGATGTGTTTAAAAAAAGGCTGGATGTGGCACTTGGTGCTGTAGTCTAGATTCTGACTTGAGGTGTTAGGACATAGGTTGAACTCGATGATCTTAGAAGTCTCTTCCAACCTCATTATTCTGTGATTCCCAGATGTTGGGGTTGCCCTGAGACAGAGTGGAAATTTTCCAGAGTTGTCCTGGGTTGACTATATGATGCTTTT
>JAGGNK010008715.1:0-13647 GCA_017590115.1 Montifringilla adamsi
CAAAGCCCTGACCCCTGACCCCTCTCTCCCCCAGGACATTTTCCGCATGCTGACCCCGGGCGGGGGCGGTTACGGCCCCCCCGAGGAGGGCACCGGGGGCGACCCCCAGGACCCCCCGGACCCCCAGGACCTCTGGGCCCCCCAGAACTCCCTGAGCCCCCAAAGCCTGCGGGGCGCCCCGGGCCCCCCGGGCCCCCCGAGCCCCCCGAGCTTCCTGGAGCGCGGCAGCGTCTTCGAGTTCCGGCAGGCGCAGGAGGCCGTGTGACCCCGGCCCGCTGTGGGGCAGCCCCAAATCTGCTATGGGGCAGCCCCAAAATCCGCTGTGGGGCAGCCCCAAACCGCTGTGGGGCAGCCCCAAACCCACTATGGGGCAGCCCCAAACCCACTGTGTGACCCCAGACCGCTCTGGGGCAGCCCCAAACCCGCTGTGGGGCAGCCCCAAATCTGCTATGGGGCAGCCCCAAAATCCGCTATGGGGCAGCCCCAAACCCGCTGTGGGGCAGCCCCAAATCTGCTATGGGGCAGCCCCAAAATCCGCTATGGGGCAGCCCCAAACCACTGTGTGACCCCAAACCCGCTGTGTGACCCCGGACCATCGTGAGGCAGCCCCAAAATCCGCTATGGGGCAGCCCCAAACCCGCTGTGGGGCAGCCCCAAACCCACTATGTGACCCCACACCTGCTCTGTGACCCCAAACCACTGTTGGGCAGCCCCAAAACCCCGCTATGGGGCAGCCCCAAAATCCAGCTATGCCCCCCATGGGGCAGCCCCCCAACGCTGCTATGGGGCAGCCCCGCATTGATAGATACGCACAGTCCATGGGGCAGCCCCCTAACTCCACTGTGGGTCAGCCCCAAACCCTGCTATGGGGCAGCCCCCCAAACCCTGCTATGGGGCAGCCCCCCCTGACCCTGCTATGGGGCAGCCCCCCAAACCCTGCTATGGGGCAGCCCCTGACCCTGCTATGGGTCAGCCCCACCCACTCCAGCTATGCACCCCCACCGGAGCAGCCCCCGTCTCTGCTATGGGGCAGCCCCCCCTAGATACGCACAATCCGTAGGGCACCCCCCTAACTCCACTATGGGGCAGCCCCAAACCCTGCTATGGGGCAGCCCCCCTGACCCTGCTATGGGGCAGCCCCCCCTAGATACGCACAATCCGTAGGGCACCCCCCTAACTCCACTCTGGGGTACCCCCCAGCCCATCTGTGCACCTGCTATGGGGCAGCCCCTCCTCTAGGTACAGCCTATAGGGCAGCCCCCCAACTCCTCTATAGGGCAGCCCCTCCCAAACCCTGCTATGGGGCAGCTCCCTGACCCTGCTATGGGGCAGCCCCCCACCCACTGCTAGATACGCACAGCCTATAGGGCAGCCCCCCAACCCTGCTATGGGGCAGCCCCCTGACCCTGCTATGGGGCAGAGCCCTGACCCTGCTATGGGGCAGCCCCACCCACTCCAGCTATGCACAGTCTATGGGGCAGCCCCCCACCCTGCTGTGGGGCAGCCCCCTAACCCTGCTATGGGGCAGCCCCCTGACCCTGCTATGGGGCAGCCCCCCATTGCTAGATACGCACAGCCTATAGGGCAGCCCCCCCACCCTGCTATGGGGCAGCCCCACTCCAGCGATGCACAGTCTATGGGGCAGCCCCCCACCCACTGCTAGATACGCACAGCCTGTAGGGCAGCCCCCCCAACCCTGCTGTGGGGCAGCCCCTGCCAAGCCCTGCTATGGGGCAGCCCCCCCAGATACGCACAGTCCATAGGGCAGCCCCTCACCCACTCCAGCTATGGGGCAGCCCCCAACTCCAGCTATGCAACCCCCCTGGGGCAGCCCCCTGACCCTGCTATGGGGCAGAGCCCTGACCCTGCTATGGGGCAGCCCCACCCACTCCAGCTATGCACAGTCTGTGGGGCAGCCCCCCATTGCTAGATACCCACAGCCTATAGGGCAGCCCCCCAACCCCTCTATAGGGCAGCCCCCCAACCCTGCTATGGGGCAGCCCCTGCCAAACCCTGCTATGGGGCAGCCCCTCCTCTAGACACTCACAGCCGATAGGGCAGCCCCCCAACCCCTCTATAGGGCAGCCCCACCCTGCTATGGGGCAGCCCCCCCGATGCGCACAGTCTATAGGGCAGCCCCCCTTCCCCAGCTCCCCCCTTTGGGGGTCTCCCCCCAGTACCCCCCCAGCCTCCAATAAAGCTTCTTGTGCCCCCCAACTCCTGCCTGGTGTCTTGGGGACCCCCCAGCCCCACGGAGCCCCCCAGGGCTCTGCCCCACAAATCTGGGGGGCCCAAACTCTGGGAATGGGGGGGAAGCCCTGTGCCATGGGGGAGAGGCTGGATCGATACTGGGTGGAGGCCAGATCAATGCCAGATCAATACTGGATCAATGCCAGATCAATGCTGGATCAATGCCAGATCAATGCTGGATCAATGCCTGATCAATGCTGGGTCAATACGAAATCAATACTGGATCAATGCCAGATCAATGCTGGGTCAATACCAGATCAATGGTGGGTCAATACCAGATCAATACTGGATCAATACCAGATCAACAATGGATCAATTCCAGACCGATGGGTCAGCGCTGGGTCAATGGTGGATCAATACCAGACTGATACTGGATCAATGCCAGATCAATACAAGATCAATTATGGATTCATGCTGGACTGACAATGGATCAATACCAGACCAATACAGGATTGATACTGGACCAATGCTGGATCAATACTGGATCAATACTGAGTCAATATCGGATCTATACCGAGCTATTGCCAGATTGATGATGGATCAGTGCTGGATTGATTCTGAACCAATAATGGATCAATACTGAGCCAGTGCTGGATCAATGCCAGATCAATGCCTGATCAATTCTGAGCCAATGCTGGATCAATACTGAGTCAATGCGTGATCAATACCGAGCCAATGCCGGATCAATATTGAGTCAATGCCGGATCAATGTCAGATCAATGCTGAGCTAATGACAGTTCAATGCCGGATCAATACTGAGCCAATGCCGGATCAATGCCGGATCAATACCGAGCCAATGCTGGCTCAATGCCGGATCAATGCCCAATCAATGCCAGATCAATGCCGTTCCAATACGGGATCAATGCCGCCCCAATAGCAGATCAATGCTGTTCCAATACCGGATCAATCCTGCCCCAATACGGGATCAATGCCGTTCCAATACGGGATCAATGCTGTTCCAATACTGGATCAATGCCGTTCCAATACTGGATCAATGCCGTTCCAATACCGGATCAATCCTGCCCCAATACGGGATCAATGCCGTTCCAATACGGGATCAATGCTGTTCCAATAGCGGATCAATGCCGTTCCAATAGCGGATCAATGCCGCCGTCGATCGTGTCCCCAGGGTCACCCCCGGTCAGTGACAGAGAGGGGACAGCCGGGAGCCCTGCGGTCAGCGGGGCCGGGCACTGACCGCTGCTGTGTCCAGTGCTGTGTCCGGAGCACTGACCGCTGCTGTGTCCGGAGCCATGGCCAGAGCACTGACCGCTGCTGTGTCCAGTGCTGTGTCCAGTGCTGTGTCCGGAGCCGTGGTCACTCTGGGCTCACCCTGGGGTCAGAGCAGTGACCACCACTGTGTCCAGCAGTCTGTCCGGAGCTGTGGTCACACTGGAGTCATGCCAGGGTCAGAGCAGTGACCGCTGCTGTGTCCAGTGCTGTGGCCAGGACCATGTCCATCCCCGTGTCCAGAGTGTGGCCACTCTCAGCTCTGAGCTGTGTCCATCCTCGCTGTCCATCCCGCTGTCCATCCCGCTGTCCATCCCCGTGTCCATCCCCGTGTCCATCCCACTGTCCATCCCCGTGTCCATCCCGCTGTCCATCCCCGGTGTCCGGCGCCGTGTCCGTGCCGGGGTCAGAGGTCAGCGGGCCCCAGGCGCAGCCGCAGGGCCACGGGCAGGTGGTCAGAGAGTGTGGCCAGCTCGGTGATGACCGAGAAGCCACTGACCTCCTGTGGGGACAGCGGGGTCACCAGGGGTCACGGGGACACCAGGGGTCACAGTGGGGTCACGGGGACACCAGGGGTCATGGCGGGGTCGCAGGGACACCAGGGGTCACCAGGGGTCACGGGGACACCAGGGGTCACCAGGGGGCACCAGGGGACACCAGGGGTCACCAGGGGGCACCAGGGGACACCAGGGGTCACCAGGGGGCACCAGGGGACACCAGGGGTCACCAGGGGGCACCAGGGGACACCAGGGGTCACAGCAGGGTCATGGGGACACCAGGGGTCACCAGGGGTCATGGGGTCACCAGGGGTCACCAGGGGACACCAGGGGTCACAGTGGGGTCACGGGGACACCAGGGGTCACCAGGGGTCACTGCGGTCACTGGGGTCACAGAGGTTCCCAGTGGTCACTCACGGTGGGCAGCGCGGGCTCACAGGGGTCCCAGGGGTCCCTGAGGGGTCCCAGGGGTCCCTGGGGGGTCCCTGAGGGGTCCCCGGGGGTCCCAGCGGTCACTGGGGGTCACTCATGGTGGCCAGCGCGGGCTCACAGGGGTCCCTGGAGGGTCACTGGGGGGTCCCAGGGGTCCCTGGGGGGTCCCCGGGGGTCCCAGCGGTCACTCACGGTGGTCAGCGCGGGCCCCCTCCGCAGCAGCGCTCTGTCCACTCTCCGGCCCTGCCACGGCCGCGGCGCCAGCGCGTCCAGCGCCCCGCAGGGCTGGACGGGACCCGCCAGGAACTGCTCGCGTCCCCACGGCTGGGACAGCGTCCTGGGGACAGCGACACGGACAGGGGACATGGGGACAGGGACAGGGACAGGGACATGGGGACAGGGACATGGGGACACGGGGACAGCGTCCTGGGGACAGCGACACGGACAGGGGACATGGGGACAGGGACAGGGACAGGGACAGGGGGACAGCGTCCTGGGGACAGCGACAGGGACTTGGGGACATGGGGACAGCGACAGGGACAGGGACATGGGGACACGGGGACACGGGGACAGGGACAGGGACATGGGGACAGGGACAGGGATATGGGGACATGGATAGGGACAGGGACACGGGGACAGCGTCCTGGGGACAGGGGGACACGCCACGTGGGGACAGGGACAGGGGACAGGGACATGGGGACAGCGACACGCGACATGGGGACACGGAGACAGGGGGACATGGGGACAGAGTGAAACAGGGACACAGGGACATAGGGACAGGGGGACACAGTGGGACTTGGGGACATGGGGACAGAGTGACACAGGGACATGGGGGCACACTGGGACAGAGTTGGACGGAGTGGCAGGGGGCACGGGGACATGGGGACACGGGGACAGAGGGATGGAGGACCCCCACCCCGTCCAGGCTGGTGGGTCAGCTGGACCCTTCTTGTCCCCACCCCATGTCCCCAGTGTCCCCAATGTCCCCAGTGTCCCCATTGTCACCTCCTCATCTTCTCAGGGGTGGACACGGGCTCCTCGTAGATCTTGAGGTAATTGAGCAGCGTCCCTGGGGACAGGAGGGGACAGGGGGGACAGGGAGGGGACAGGGAGTGAGCGGGACCCGGACACGGGGAGGGGACAGGAGGGGACAGGGACATGAGGGGACCCTGGACAGGGAGGGGACAGGAGGGGACAGGGAGGGAGCGGGACCCGGACACGGGGAGGGGACAGGGGGGACAGTGGGGACAGTGGGCATCCCAGTGGAGGCGACAGTGGGGTCCCTGGGGGGTGGAAGTGGCATCCCCAGGGAGGTGACAGCGAGGTCCCCGGGCTGGGGCAACATTGGGGTCCCCCGTCAGCGGTGCCACTGGGGTCCCCGGGGAGGTGACAGCGGTGTCCCCACCGATGGCCCAGGGCTGGTCCTGGCCCGAGTCGCGGCGCGCGGGGTCCCAGAACTCCTTGAACAGGGCGTGCCTCTGGTTCTGGATGTCACCTGCCGGGGACACCGCGCTGCTGTCACCCCCTCCATATCCTCCTCGTGTCCCCTGATGTGTCCCCCAATCCCCTCAAGTGCCCCCTGTGACCCCCCGTGTCCCCTCTTATTCTGTCATGTTCCCACCATGTCCCCCGATGTCCCACTACATCCTCCTGTGTCCCCTGCGTCCCCCCTGTGTCTCTCCATGTCCCCTCTGTGTCCCCCGATGTCCCCCTGTGTCACCTCTATGTCTCCCCTTGTCCCCACCATGCTCCCCCAGCGTCCTTCCATATTCGTCCCCTGTGTCCCCCCATGTCCCACACCTCTGCCACCTCCCCCTCCCGTGTCCCCCCTGTGTCCCTCTGTCCCCCTCCCATGTCCCTTCATGTCCCACACCTCTGCCCCCCCGTGTCCCCCCGTGTCCCCTGTCCCCACCCCGGGAGCAGTTGTCGAAGTTGAGGTCCCCGCAGAGGACATCGAAGGCCACCAGGTCCCCAGGCCGGTCCTGCTCCTGCCGGAACTCCCAGAGCCAGCGGAGCACCAGGGACAGCTGCTTGTCACGGATGGTGGCATCGGCTGGGACAGGGACACGGACATGGGGACATGGGGACACGCACAGACACAGGAATGGGGACAAGGGGACATGGGGACATGGACACGGGGACATGTACAGACACAGGAATGGGGACAAGGGACATGGGGATGTGAACATGGACATGGGGACACATACAGACACAGGGACATGGACATGGGGACATGTACAGACACAGGAATGGGGACATGGGGACATGGGACATGGGGACATGGACATGGGGACAGGTAGAGACAAAGGAATGGGGACATGGGGACATGGACATGGGGACACGTACAGGCAGAAGAATGGGGACAAGGGACATGGGGACATGGGACATGGACATGGGGACTCCCCCGGACACAGGAATGGGGACATGGGGACATGGACAAGGGGACATGTACAGGCACAAGAATGAGGACAAGGGACATGGGGACATGGGACATGGGGATATGGACATGGGGACATGTACAGACGTGGGGATGGGGACACGGGCCATGGGGACATGGGGACACGGACATGGGGACATGGACATGGGGACATGTACAGACATGGGGATGGGGACACAGGACCTGGGGACACAGGGACAGGGGACACGGGGATACAGGAACATGGAGATCTGGAAACATGGACATATGGACACATACAGATGCATGGACATGGGGACATGGGGACACAGGGGGACCCAGAGTCACAGACATGGGCATGTGGACACACACATGGGCAGATGGACACAAGTGGACACAGACCCAACACCCCGAGGCCCCCCAGTGTCACCCCCCAGTGTCCCCAAACGCCGTCACCGCGTCCCCACTCACCCGCGGGCGCCTGCAGGTGGGTGCAGCCCAGGTACCCCACGACGCGCCGGCCTCGCCCCGTCCCCACGCCACCAGGTCCCCAGGCCGGTCCTGCTCCTGCCGGAACTCCCAGAGCCAGCGGAGCACCAGGGACAGCTGCTTGTCACGGATGGTGGCATCGGCTGGGACAGGGACACGGACATGGGGACATGGGGACACGCACAGACACAGGAATGGGGACAAGGGGACATGGGGACATGGACACGGGGACATGTACAGACACAGGAATGGGGACAAGGGACATGGGGATGTGAACATGGACATGGGGACACATACAGACACAGGGACATGGACATGGGGACATGTACAGACACAGGAATGGGGACAAGGGACATGGGGATGTGAACATGGACATGGGGACACATACAGACACAGGGACATGGACATGGGGACATGTACAGACACAGGAATGGGGACATGGGGACATGGGACATGGGGACATGGACATGGGGACAGGTAGAGACAAAGGAATGGGGACATGGGGACATGGACATGGGGACACGTACAGGCAGAAGAATGGGGACAAGGGACATGGGGACATGGGACATGGACATGGGGACATGTACGGACACAGGAATGGGGACATGGGGACATGGACAAGGGGACATGTACAGGCACAAGAATGGGGACAAGGGACATGGGGACATGGGACATGGGGATATGGACATGGGGACATGTACAGACGTGGGGATGGGGACACGGGCCATGGGGACATGGGGACACGGACATGGGGACATGGACATGGGGACATGTACAGACATGGGGATGGGGACACAGGACCTGGGGACACAGGGACAGGGGACACGGGGATACAGGAACATGGAGATCTGGAAACACGGACATATGGACACATACAGATGCATGGACGTGGGGACATGGGGACACAGACAGGGGGACCCAGAGTCACAGACATGGGCATGTGGACACACACATGGGCAGATGGACACAAGTGGACACAGACCCAACACCCCGAGGCCCCCCAGTGTCACCCCCCAGTGTCCCCAAACGCCGTCACCGCGTCCCCACTCACCCGCGGGCGCCTGCAGGTGGGTGCAGCCCAGGTACCCCACGACGCGCCGGCCTCGCCCCGTCCCCAACAGCACCTGGGGGGGACACCAGCCACGTGTCACCCCAGCCACGTGTCACCCCCCGTGCCCCCTCGGGTGTCCCCTCAGGCGTCCCCTCACCTGTGCCACCAGCAGCCCCTTGTTGGCCAGCGCGTCCTCGCGGGCGGCGTTGGGGAAGGGGTGGAAGCGGGCGGCCAGCGGCGGGAAGCGGCTGGCCAGGAGCAGGCCACTGCCCAGCACCCGCAGCCGGCCACAGCGCAGCCCCCCCGGGCCCACCCCCCACAGCACGTGCGGGAAGCGGTGGCCGAGCTGCCGGCGCAGGGTGGCGGCCGCGGCGGCATCGAACACCTCCTGCAGGCACACGAAGTCGGTGTCCGGCGGGATGTGGGCGGTCAGCACCGGGGGCATCGGGTCGGGCAGCGGGATTGGCCCCTCCAGCCCCGGGCTGGTCACTGGTGAGGGAGCAGCTCCCAGGGTTGGGTTGGTCATCGGCAACTCCAGCGTTGGCACCCAGTCAACGGTTGGCCGAGGGTTGGTCATCGGCGTTGGGTTAGTCATCAGTGTTGGGTTGGTCATTGATGATGGGTTGGTCATTGATGATGGATTGGTCATCACTGTTGGGTTGATCATCAGTGTTGGGTTGGTCATTGATGATGGGTTGGCCATCAGTGTTGAGTTGGTCATCACTGTTGTGTTGGCCATCAGTGTCGGGTTAGTCATCAGTGTTGGGTTGGTCATTGATGTTGAGTTGGTCATCGGTGTTGGGTTGGCCATCAGTGTTGAGTTGGTCATCAGTGTTGGGTTGGCCATTGATGTTGAGTTGGTCATCAGTGTTGAGTTGGTCATTGATGTTGAGTTGGTCATCAGTGTTGGGTTGGCCATCGGTGTTGGGCCGGCCATTGGCATCTCTGGCCATGCCATCGTGCTGGCCGCTGGTGCCTCCGGCCTGGCCGCCATGCACGGCTCCACCCTGCAATCGCCGCCCGGGTGCCCCCACGCCGCGGTGCTGAGCGTGCCCCCGTAGCCCCCGCCCTGGCCCCGCCGCGGCTCCAGCAGCCCATGGCGGTGTCCGGAAGGTTCCGCCGGCGCTCCGGGCGCCAGCAGCCGGCCGATGAGCGCCGCGCGCCGCCGCGTGTCGCCCAGGTTGCTGAAGCGTGCCAGGCCGCTGGGCAGCAGGCACACGTTGGCGGTCAGGAAGGTGAAGCCGCGCGGTCGCCGCGGGTCCCAGGGCTCGGCCGCGGGCCCGGCCCGGTGCCGCCGCCAGCGCGCCCGCTGCGCCGTGGTGGGCTGCAGGGCCAGCAGCCGGTCCACAGCCCAGTAGCCGGGGGTCAGCAGCGCCTCGGCCACCGCGGCCACCGCGGCCACGGTCCGGCTGGGGAAGGGGGTGTCCGGCAGGGTGGACGGGGGTGGCCACGGCATCGGGGTGTCCTGGGGGTCCCCCCGGTGCGGATCGGAGGCTCGGGCGCAGTTGGCACAACCTGTGGGAAGAGAGCCGGGTGAGTGGGGAGGGAGCCTGGCCATGTCCCTGTCACCGGCAGGGTGTCCCCGGATGCAGCAGGACCCTCCGTGACCCGCCGTGGGAAAACGGGGCATGACCCCCCCCACCCCCGGGAGTGTGGGAAACTCCTGTGGCCAGAGCGAGACCCCTCCCCATCCAGGCCACCACCGTGGGAACATCCCCGGACCCCCTCCCCCAGGTCCCGATCCCCGTGGGAAACTCACGTGGCCGCAGCGGGACCCCCTCCCCCCGCGGCCACCGTGGGAAAGTCCTGCGGCCAGCTGGCCCTCCCCCGCATCCCAGCGGCCACCGTGGGAATGTCCCCCGGCCGGGCCGTCCCCCGCGTCCCCGGCGCCCGGGATTGTCCCCGCGTTCGGGATTGTCCGGGAAGCGGCAGCGGGACCCGGGAATGGGGGTGACGGGCACGGGACCCCCCTCCCGGTGTCCCCGTAGGGTCCCCGGGACCCCCGAGGCCACCTCAGGTGGGTGCAGCCGGGAGGAGCCACCCCGGTCCCCTCCCTCGTGCCCGGTGGCCCCGGCAGCGGCCACCTGAGCCCTCCCCGCAGCCGCCCCCTCACCTGTCCCCGGGCTTGGGGGGGGTCAGGAGCCACCGGGACCCCGCACAGGGTGAGACCGGACAGGTGAGTCCCGGGCCCTGATCCTGTCCAGGTGAATCCCAGCCACTGAGCCCGGCAAGGTGAGTCCCGGCCCCTCCCCTTGTCCAGGTGAGTCCTGGCCCCTCCCCTTGTCCAGGTGAGTCCCGGCCCCTCCCCTTGTCCAGGTGAGTCCTGGTGGATGAGCCCGGCAAGGTGAGTCCTGGCCCCTCCCCTTGTCCAGGTGAGTCCTGGTGGGTGAGTCCCGGCCCCTCCCCTTGTCCAGGTGAGTCCTGGCCCCTCCCCTTGTCCAGGTGAGTCCCGGCCCCTCCCTTTGTCCAGGTGAGTCCTGGTGGATGAGCCTGGCCAAGTGAGTCCCGGCCCCTCCCCTTGTCCAGGTGAGTCCTCTCTGGCCGGGCTGGCCCGACAGGTTCTGGGCAGCTCCGAGCCCCCAGGGCCGGACACTGCACGCGGTCGGTGACACCTGACCTGGGCCAGTGACACCTCACCTGGGCAGGTGACAGCTCGCCTGGGCCGCTGACACCTCATCTGGGCCAGTGACAGCTCACCTGGGCCACTGACAGCCCACCTGGGCAGGTGACTCCTGCCTGACTCCTGCCCCAGTTCTTCCCGGGTCCTGCTGACTCTGCAGCTGCCCAACCCCAGCATGGGACGGTGCCGGACACTGGGAGCACTGGGGGCACTGGGGGCACTGGGGACACTGGGGGCACTGGGGACACTGGGGACACTGGGCTGGTGGATGAGCCTGGCCAAGTGAGTCCTGGCCCCTCCCCTTGTCCAGGTGAGTCCCGGCCCCTCCCTTTGTCCAGGTGAGTCCTGGGGGATGAGCCCGGCAAGGTGAGTCCTGGCCCCTCCCCTTGTCCAGGTGAGTCCCGGCCCCTCCCTTTGTCCAGGTGAGTCCTGGTGGATGAGCCTGGCCAAGTGAGTCCCGGCCCCTCCCCTTGTCCAGGTGAGTCCTCTCTGGCCGGGCTGGCCCGACAGGTTCTGGGCAGCTCCGAGCCCCCAGGGCCGGACACTGCACGCGGTCGGTGACACCTGACCTGGGCCAGTGACACCTCACCTGGGCAGGTGACAGCTCGCCTGGGCCGCTGACACCTCATCTGGGCCAGTGACAGCTCACCTGGGCCACTGACAGCCCACCTGGGCAGGTGACTCCTGCCTGACTCCTGCCCCAGTTCTTCCCGGGTCCTGCTGACTCTGCAGCTGCCCAACCCCAGCATGGGACGGTGCCGGACACTGGGAGCACTGGGGGCACTGGGGACACTGGGGGCACTGGGGACACTGGGGGCACTGGGGACACTGGGGACACTGGGGATGCTGGGGGATACTGGGGACGCTGGGGGATACTGGGGACACTGGGGGATACTGGGTGCACTGGGAATGCTGGGGGACACTGGGGACACTGGGAATGCTGCGGGCACTGGGGATGCTGGGGACACTGGGGTCTCCAGGGACACTGGGGGATACTGGGGGCACTGGGAATGCTGGGGACACTGGGAATGCTGGGGACACTGGGGGCACTGGAGGCACTGGGAGTGCTGGAAGCACTGGGGACACTGGGGACGATGGCCATACTGGGGTCACTGGGAATGCTGGGGACACTGGGGACGATGGCCATACTGGGGTCACTGGGTCACCCCCAGCTCATCCCGCGGTGCCGGGGGTGGCAGGCCTGGCACGTGCCACAGGTGATTCAGGCCAGGTGTGGCACCTCCGGCCGCGGGACAGCCCCGACACCCACGGGGCGGAATTTGTGTCACCAGAGCCTGTGGGGACTGTCCCCAGTGCCCACCCACAGGGGTCCCAGTGTCCCCCAGTGTCCCCCAGTGTCCCCAGTGCCCACCCACAGGGGTCCCAGTGTCCCCAGTGCCCACCCACAGGGGTCCCAGTGTCCCCCAGTGTCCCCAGTGCCCACCCAAGGGGTCAGTGCCAGTGTCCCCATGTCCCCTAGTGTCCACCCAGAGGGGTCCCAGTGTCCCCCAGTGTCCCCAGTGTCCACCCAGAGGGGTCCCAGTGTCCCCAGTGCCCACCCAAGGGGTCAGTGCCAGTGTTCCCATGTCCCCCAGTGTCCACCCAGAGTGGTCCCAGTGTCCCCCAGTGTCCCCAGTGTCCACCCAAGGGGTCACTGCCAGTGTCCCCATGTCCCCCAGTGCCCACCCACCAACCCAGGGGTGCCACCGGGCTCTGTCCCGGTACAGGGAGCAGTGGCACATGGCCCGTGCAGGCTCGGTGTCACCGGCACTGTCCCCGTGCTGCTGGCAGTGTCACCGGCACTGTCCCCGCGGTGCCGGCCCGGTGACACGGCCATTGTCCCCGCGGATCCGGCGGTGACACGGCCATTGTCCCCGCGGGGCCGCGCTCTCCCGGGTGTGGCGACCAAGCCCTCCCTGGTGTGGCCCTGCGGTGGCCGGGGGTGACAAGTGACACCGCGCCGCGATGGCCCGCGGGCTGGGCAGCGCCCGGGCCACCCGTGCCAGCTCCGAGCCCGTCCCAGTTCCCGTTCCCAGTTCCCGGTTCCCGTTCCCAGTTCCCGTTCCCGGTTCCCAGCTCCCTGCCAGTGCCACTTGTCGCCGCCCCGTGCCGGCCACCCGCTCACCTCCGCACGCCGCCAGCGCCACCCGCGCGGGGTGGCCGCCACCGCCGCCGCTCATGGCCACCGGGGGACACCGGGGGACACCGGGGGACACCGGGGGACACCGGGGCCAGCGCTCGTCCCGGTCCCCGCGGCGCTGCCACCGGAGGCTGCGGTGACAAACAAACATCCGCCACCCGCGGGGTCACCGCGGCGCCGCCCGGCCGCGTTCCTGTCCCGCTGCGTGGCCGGGGCCACCCCCGGGCCACCCCCGGGCCACCGCGGGGGACCGTGGCCACCGAGCGGCGGCCGCAGGTGGCCCGCAGGTGTGGCCGGACCGGTTCTCCCGGTGGCCCCGCGGTGGCACAGGAGTGGCGGTGGCAGCCGCGCCACCCCCCTGGCTTCGCGCGCACCCCCCTCACCTGCCCAGGTGTCCCCCAGGTGCGGAGGTGACACGGCCCGGGGTGTCCCTGTCCCCTTCCCTGTCCCCTTCCCTGTCCCCTTCCCTGTCCCCTCCACTTCCTTCTGCCGCCACCGCAGCGAGCGGACTCACCGTGGAGGGGGGTCGCGCCCGTGTCCCCC
>JAGGNK010008715.1:22122-43134 GCA_017590115.1 Montifringilla adamsi
GGGGTTTGGGGTCATGGGCAGCTTGTGGGGAGGGTCACGGGAGGCGTGTGGTGGAGTCACTGAGCAGACCTAGAGGGAAGAGGTGACCCGGGGGCATTACTGGGGGACTCACCATCGTGGGAGGCCAAACCCCTCCCACACGGAGCACCGCCCACCTCCGGTGACCCCCCTGACCACCCCCCCCGTGTCCCCCAGACGGTGACGGTCAAAGAGGGGGACGTGCACCAGCAGAACCCCCCCAAGTTTGACAAGATCGAGGACATGGCCATGCTGACGTTCCTGCACGAGCCCGCTGTGCTCTTCAACCTCAAGGAGCGCTATGCGGCCTGGATGATCTACGTGAGACCCCCGGGGGTGGGGGGGGACCCCAAAAATGGGGTGGGGGGACCAGGAGGATCCTGCCTCAAAGCTTAGGGGGGGCTGGAACCATGAGGGAGCTCCTGGGGACACCTGGAATCTGGTGGGGGGGGGGTCTTCCAGGGCGGTCTGGAGGAGCCAGTGTGGTAACCGGAACTTGGTGGGCTTTTCCAGATCACTTTGGGCCACCTAGATTCCAAAATGTCCCATCCTTGGAGGCCCTGAGTCCCCCAGACCCAAAATGTCCCATTCCCACTCCCCCAATGTCCCATCCTTGGCACCCCCAGCCCCATCTCCAGCTACCCTGGAACCCCCAAAATCCCCACACCACCCCTTCTCATGCCCCTTGTCCCCTCTTGGTGGGGGGTGTCCCCACCCAGGGTGTGTCACCCCCTGAGCCCCCGTTTGTCCCCCCAGACCTACTCGGGGCTGTTCTGTGTCACCGTGAACCCCTACAAGTGGCTCCCGGTCTACGACCCCCAAGTGGTGGCCGCCTACCGGGGCAAAAAGCGCAACGAGGTCCCACCCCACATCTTCTCCATCTCCGACAACGCCTACCAGTACATGCTGACAGGTGGGACCCCAAAAACCGGCCTGGGGACACCTGGGGCTCACCTGGGCACAAGGGGACATCCAAGGCCCCCTGTGGTTCCTCCCAGTTTTGACCCATCTCAGCTGGGAGGATGAGGAACCCCAACATCTTCACCTCGGTCCCACCTGAGAAGGTGGAGAACCCCAACATCTCCCTCACCTTGGTGCCACCTGGGAGGGTGGAGAACCCCAGCCACACCTCAAGACCACCCAGTTTCTCCCCCAACCTCCCCTGGTACTCACCTAGAAGGCTGGAGACCCCCAAGACCCTCAAATATCTCCCGTCACCTTCATCCTCACCTGAGGGGGTTGGAGAACCCCAGACCCCAAACTTCTCCCGAACTTTGTCCCACCTGACCTGCTCCTCACCTGGGGGGTTTGGAGAACCCAGGTGAAAACCCCAGACCCTCAACATCTCCCCATCCTCATCCCACCTGACTTCTCCTCACCTGCGGAGGGCTAAAGACCCCCCAGACCCCTCCTCACCCCCTGACCCCGCTCTCTCCTTCCACAGACCGTGAGAACCAATCCATCCTCATCACGTGAGTCCCCAACCCTGATGCTGCCCCACAGGTGTGGGGTGGGCCCAGGTGCCCCAGGTGCCCCCCATGACCCCTCAGTGACCCCCTGGTGACGCCCTTGCCCCCACAGCGGCGAATCGGGGGCGGGGAAAACGGTGAACACCAAACGTGTCATCCAATACTTCGCCAGCATCGCCGCCATCGGCGACCGCAAGAAGGAGGCGGCCAACAGCAGCAAGGTAGGGCGGGGCCTGGCCACGCCCCCCCTGGTGGGGAGGGTCCCCTGGCCATGTCCCCACCTGCGGTGTCACCCCCACCCCAGGGCACCCTGGAGGATCAAATCATCCAGGCCAACCCCGCGCTCGAGGCCTTTGGCAACGCCAAGACCGTGCGCAACGACAACTCCTCGCGATTCGTGAGTGGGGCGGGGCCTGTGGGGCGGGGCCTGTGGGGCAGGGCCTGGGCTGTGGCTCACACCCATGGGGTGGGGTCCATGAATGGGTTCCATGGGACAGGGTCTATGGGGGAGGGCCCACTGGGTGGGGCCTGTGGGACAGGTCCTATGGGGGGCAGTCTGTGTGGGGTGGGGCACATAGATGGGGTGGGGTCTGTGGGTGGGGCCTATGGGGTAGGGTCTATGGGTGGGGTCTCTGGGGTCTGGTCCATGGGCCAGGGCCTATGGCCCTCCACAACCCTCTTCCACCACCCTTCCAGGGGAAATTCATCCGGATCCACTTCGGGGCCACCGGGAAGTTGGCGTCGGCTGACATCGAGACCTGTGAGTGGCCGTAGGCTGGTGGGAGCAGGGCTTGGCCACTGTCCGACCTGTGTCCATGTGTCCAGAGCCCTCCTCGTCCCTCTGTCCACTTCCTCATCCTTCCATCTCTTCATGTCTCCATCCATCCCTCCTGCCCTCCAACTGTCTGTCTGTCTTCCTGGTTGGTGGATCCATGAGTTGTCCATCCCTCCATCCATCTCTTCATCCCTCCATTCCTCATGTCTCCCTCCCTCCCCATGTCCACCCTTTGTCCATGGCTGGCAGATCCATGAGCTCTTGTCCATCCCTCCATCTCCTCATCCCACCATTCCCATCTCCCCATCCATGCATCCACCCATCCATCCACCCATCCATCCACCCATCCATCCATCCATCCATCCATCCATCCATCCATCCATCCACGTGTCCATCCCTCTCCATAGTCAATAGATCCAATGAGCAGGTGTCCTGCCCTGTTGTCCATCCCTCCATTTCCTCGTCCCACCATTCCCATCTCCTCATCCATCCATCCATGGATCCATCCATGGATCCATCCATCCATCATCCATCCACATGTTCATCCCTCCATCCCTCTTCATGGTTGATAGATCCAATGAGCTGGTGTCCTGTCCTGTTGTCCTTCTCCTCGTCCCACCAGCCATCTGACCCTCCATCTCCTCATCTTTCCATCTCCTCATGTCTCCATCCAACTTGTCATTTATCCATCCATCTCTTCACCCATCCACATGTTCATGCTTCCACCCATCTCTCCATGTCTCCATCCCTCTCCTTATCTCACCATTCCCTCTCCATCCCTCTCCTCATCCCACCTTCTCCCCATCCACCCTCCCAGACCTCCTGGAGAAGTCCCGTGTCATCTTCCAGCTGAAGGCGGAGCGGAATTACCACATCTTCTACCAGATCCTCTCCAACAAGAAGCCAGAGCTGCTGGGTGAGCTGGGCCACCACCGTGGCCTCGGGGCTTCTCCTTCCCCCCTCCTCCCAAAATTTGGGGTGGTCTGGGGAGACTGGGAATGCTCAGTGCTGCCTCCATCCCACACCAGAGATGCTGCTGGTCACCTCCAACCCCTACGACTACGGTTACGTGTCCCAGGGCGAGGTGACCGTGGCTTCCATCGACGATGCTGAGGAGCTGTTGGCAACCGACGTGAGTGGGGAGAGGTGGAGGGAGGGATGAGTCCATGGACGGATGGATGGACGGATGGATGGATGGATGGATGGATGGATGGATGGAGAGATGGGTGGATGAGTCCATGGATGGATGGATCCGTGGATATAGAGATCCTCAAATGGGTGGAGGAGTCGGATGAATGGATAAGTTCATGGATGGATGGATCCATAGATATAGAGGTCCTCAAATGGGTGGATGAGCCCATGGATGGATGGATGCTTCCATGGACCAATGAGTCCTTAGAAGAAGGGATGGATGGATGGATGGATGGATGGATGGGTCCTCAGATGGATCCATGAATATAAATGTCCTCAAATGGGTGGATGAGTTCATGGATTGATGGATTAAGTCCTCAAATGGATTGATGGGAGAATCTATGGACAGGTGAATCCTCAGATGGGTGGGTGGATGGATGGATGGATGAGTCCATGGATGGATAAGTCCTCAGAAGAATGGATAGATGTCTGGATGGATGAATCCACAGATGGATAGATCCAGGATAAATGAGTCCTGAGGTGGACAAACGAACCCAGGGATGAATGAACAAGTCCATGCACAAGTCTTTCAAGTGGACAAGCCCATGGCTGGACATGTCCTCATTAACTGGTCAGGATAATGAGTGGGAAGGACAGTGGGAGGTACCCTCAGGTGGTGACCGTCACAGGTGGTGGCCATCACAGGTGGTGACCAGCAGAGGCCATACCCTCACTTGGCCCCTCCCTCACCTCCTCCACCCCTCCCAGAGCGCCTTTGACGTCCTGGGCTTCACGGCCGAGGAGAAGGCCGGCGTCTACAAGCTGACGGGAGCCATCATGCACTTTGGCAACATGAAGTTCAAGCAGAAGCAGCGGGAGGAGCAGGCGGAGCCAGACGGCACCGAAGGCGGGTCGGGGCGAGGGGTTGATGGGTCAGGGAGGGGTCAACAGGTGAGGTGGCACCTGACCAGGTGTCTCCTGCTCCACAGATGCCGACAAGTCCGCCTACCTGATGGGGCTGAACTCGGCCGACCTGCTCAAGGGCTTGTGTCACCCACGTGTCAAGGTGGGCAACGAGTATGTCACCAAGGGGCAGAGCGTCCAGCAGGTCTACTATTCCATCGGGGCCTTGGCCAAGGCTGTCTACGAGAAGATGTTCAACTGGATGGTGGTGAGGATCAACAACTCGCTGGACACCAAGCAGCCGCGGCAGTACTTCATTGGCGTCCTGGACATCGCTGGCTTTGAGATCTTTGATGTGAGGCTCGAAGCGGGGCAGTGGCGTTGGGCCTTGGAGGGATGGCATTGAGCCAGCTGGGCGTTGAGGGGGTCTCCTGCAGCTTCATGGTGACCTTGGGTGGGAATTTGGGTCTTTGTGTTGATGTCATTGAGTGTTGCGTTGACCTCATTGATCCCATTGGGCATTGACTCCTTTAGGTGTTGAGTTGACCCTCTTGACCCCGCTGGGTGTTGTTTTGAACCCTTTGGGTCTCAGGCTGACACCGCTGATCTCATTGGATGTTCTGCTGACCCTACTGGGTGTTGAGTTTTACCCGTTGACTCCCACTGGGTATCACTTTAACTCTGTTGGACGTTGAGTTGACCCCATGGATCCCATTCAACATTGTCTTCATCCCATTGGGTGTCAGATTGACCCTGTCCATCCCATTGGGCATCGCTGTGACCCCACTGGCTGTTCAGTTGGCCCTGTTGACACTATTGAGCCCTGAGTGTTGAGTTGACCCCGTTCACTCAGTTGGCCCTGTTGGGTGTTGAGTTTGCCCTGTTGGTGTTGAGTTGACCCCGTGGACTCCATCACCCGTCTCTCCCTGTCTCTCCCTCTCCTCCCCCAGTTCAACAGCTTCGAGCAGCTCTGCATCAACTTCACCAACGAGAAGCTGCAGCAGTTCTTCAACCACCACATGTTCGTGCTGGAGCAGGAGGAGTACAAGAAGGAGGGCATCGAGTGGGAGTTCATCGACTTTGGCATGGACCTGCAGGCCTGCATCGACCTCATTGAGAAGGTGCCACCTCCCCCAGGACCTCCAGGGGCTGAGGGAGGGGGGTCCATCCAGTCGGAGCCCCTCAGGTGCCCCAGGAGTGGCTTTTGGGTTGTCCTTGGTGTCCCTCCTGGCCAACAAGGTGTGCTTGCCCACAGCCCATGGGGATCATGTCCATCCTGGAGGAGGAGTGCATGTTCCCCAAGGCCTCGGACATGACCTTCAAGTCCAAACTCTACGACAACCACCTGGGCAAGTCGGCCAACTTCGGGAAGCCACGAAACGTCAAGGGCAAGTCCGAGGCCCACTTCTCGCTCACCCACTACGCCGGCACCGTGGACTACAACATCCTGGGCTGGCTGGAGAAGAACAAGGACCCCCTCAACGAGACGGTGGTGGGGCTCTACCAGAAATCTGCCCTCAAGCTCTTGGCCCATCTCTTCTCCAACTATGCCGGGGCAGACTCTGGTGGGTGATGGAGGAGTGAAGAAGACAGCTCCCACAGGAGTTGTCCTTGTTCCTACCTCATCCCACCGCTCCTCCGCAGGCGGTGACAGCGGGAAGGGGAAAGGAGCCAAGAAGAAAGGTTCCTCCTTCCAGACGGTCTCAGCCCTGCACCGGGTGAGGAACACGCACTGGATCTGCTGCGGGGCAGGGGGAGAACAGCCCCTGGTGTAGAGGGTGGTCCCACCACCCCCCAGCCCCTCCCCTGCTCTGCCATTGGTCACCCTCCCCTCTTGTCTCCAGGAGAATCTCAACAAGCTGATGGCCAACCTCAAGACCACCCACCCCCACTTCGTCCGCTGCCTCGTCCCGAACGAGCGGAAGGAGCCCGGTGAGCTGAGGGTGAGGATGGGAGGTTGGGGTGTGGGCGTGGCTCATGGTTGACCCCTCACCTGTCTCCCCTCCAGGTGTGATGGACAACGCCCTGGTCATGCACCAGCTCCGCTGCAACGGGGTCCTGGAGGGAATCCGCATCTGCCGCAAGGGCTTCCCCAACCGCATCCTCTACGGGGACTTCCGCCAACGGTGGGGACACCAAACGGGTTTGGGGAGGGGGGACAACCCCACTGGGGCTGAACTCAGGGGTCATGTCCTCTCTGGCCCCCAGGTACCGCATCCTGAACCCTGCGGCCATCCCCGAGGGGCAGTTCATCGACAGCCGTAAGGGCGCCGAGAAGCTCCTGGGCTCCATCGACATCGACCACAACCAGTACAAGTTTGGGCACACCAAGGTGAGGTCATGTGGTCCCTGTGGTCCCACCATCTCTCAGGTGTGGTGGACCCCATGGTCCTGCCATTCACGTGTCCATCTGTCCCTCCCTATGTCCATCTGCTCCTTCTGGACCTCTACCCCATCCTTCCACCCACCACAACCAGTTTGATCCCACTGGGTGAGATCTTGTGGTCCCTGTTCCCTGTGGTCCCACCATCTGAGGTGAACATGGACCTCGTGGTCCCATGATCCCCGTGTCCATCTGTCCATCAACATGTCTATCTGTCCATCTACCCAGACACCACCCCATCCTTCCACCCACCACAATCCCTTTGGACACACTGTGGGGAGATCCTGTGGTCTCTGTTCCTTGTGGTCTCACCATCCGAGGTGGACACGGACCTCATGGTCCCACCACCTTCTCCCCACCTCCTCCCTCCCCTCAGGTGTTCTTCAAGGCAGGGCTCCTGGGCCAGCTGGAGGAGATGCGGGACGAGCGCCTGTCCCGCATCATCACCCGCATCCAGGCGCGGGCGCGGGGGCAGCTCATGCGCATCGAGTTCAAGAAGATCGTGGAGCGCCGGTGAGACAGGGGTGGGCCTTCTGCTCACCTGGTCACCTGGCTGGGGATGTGGTGGCACCTGTGTCCTCCTCCTCTCAGGGACGCGCTGCTGGTGATCCAGTGGAACCTCCGGGCCTTCATGGGGGTGAAGAACTGGCCATGGATGAAGCTCTACTTCAAGATCAAACCCTTGCTGAAGAGCGCGGAGACAGAGAAGGAGATGCAGGTGGGAAGGGCGGGCAGGGCAGGTGGGACCACTGATGGTCTGGGGGGTGTTGGATGAGGGTCTTTGACCCACTCGAGGTCTCCTGGAGCAGAACATGAAGGAGGAGTACGGGCGGCTGAAGGACGCCCTGGAGAAGTCGGAATCGCGGCGGAAGGAGCTGGAGGAGAAGATGGTCTCCATGCTGCAGGAGAAGAACGACCTCCAGCTCCAAGTGCAGGCTGTGAGTCTGATCACCCCAAAACCACGTCACAGGTGTGACCACCACCCCCACCACACCTTGGGGCAATCCTGCTTCACTTGCCACCTCTCCCCCAACAGGAACAGGACAACCTGAACGACGCTGAGGAGCGCTGTGACCAGCTGATCAAGAACAAGATCCAGCTGGAGGCCAAGGTGAAGGAGCTAACAGAACGGCTGGAGGATGAGGAGGAGATGAATGCCGAGCTGACAGCCAAGAAGAGGAAGCTGGAGGACGAGTGCTCGGAGCTGAAGAAGGACATTGATGACCTGGAGCTGACCCTGGCCAAGGTGGAGAAGGAGAAACATGCGACTGAGAACAAGGTGAGGATGGGGTGAGGCCTTGGCCTCAAAGTGAGGGGATTTGAGTCTGAGACACAAAACTGGTTGGGTTAGGTTGAGATGATCAAGGATGGTTGAGGTGAGTTGAGAAGACATGAGGTATTGGTTTGAGTTGAGGAGACCCAAGGCTGGGTGGGATCTGTTAGCTTGGGTTGAAGAGACTCAAGGCAGGTTGGGAAGATGTTGGTTGGGTTGGCTCATTGAGAAGACCTAAAGTCCTTTGGGTTCTCCTGCATTGAAACAACCTCTTTGGCTGAGGTGAACATCAACCTCCCCCAACTCTGCCCCACCCCGGCACTGAGCTGGAGGCTGGACACTTCTCCCACAGGTCAAAAACTTGACGGAGGAGATGGCGGGGCTGGATGAGACCATTGCCAAGCTGACCAAGGAGAAGAAGGCTCTGCAGGAGTCCCACCAGCAGACGCTGGATGACCTGCAGGCTGAGGAAGACAAGGTCAACACCTTGACTAAGGGCAAAGTCAAGCTGGAACAGCAAGTGGACGATGTGAGTGTGGCTGGTCCCACCCCAGATCCTGCTGAGGAACTTCTGGGGCAAAGATGAGCAAAACTTGAGGTTTCTCCCCATTCCTGTGCTCCTGCACAGCTTGAAGGCTCCCTGGAGCAGGAGAAGAAGATCCGGATGGACCTGGAACGGGCCAAGAGAAAACTGGAAGGTGACCTGAAGCTGACCCAGGAGAACATAATGGATCTGGAGAATGACAAGCAGCAGCTGGAGGAGAAGCTCAAGAAGTGAGGCTGGATCCCCCTGCCATGTCAGGTCCAGTTGAGGGTCACAGGTGAGGCCTCACTTGCCCGCACCTTCCACAGGAAGGAGTTTGAGATCCACCAGCAGAACAGCAGGATCGAGGACGAGCAGGCGCTGGCTCTGCAGCTCCAGAAGAAGCTGAAGGAGCTACAGGTGGGGAGGAAGCTGGTTGGGTTGGACTGGAGACTCTCCAGGTGGTTGGGTTGAGTTGAAGAGTAACTTGATGGTTGAGTTGGAGAGTCTCAAGGTAGTTGGGCTGAGTAGAAGAGGTTCCACTTGGTTGGGCTGGTGTAGGTTGGGTTGAAGAGTCCCTGGTTGGTTGGGCTGGGCTGAGTCTCCAGCAGATTGAGTTGACCTGAACAGTCTCTGGTTGTTGAGTTGGGTTGAGTGGAGGGGTTGGGTGGATCCCATCCTGCCTCTCACCTCCCTCTTGGTGCACAGGCGCGGATCGAGGAGCTGGAGGAGGAGCTGGAGGCGGAGCGGACGGGCCGGGCCAAGGTGGAGAAGCAGCGCTCGGAGCTGTCGCGGGAGCTGGAGGAGCTCAGCGAGCGGCTGGAGGAGGCCGGCGGTGCCACCTCGGCACAGCTGGAGCTCAACAAGAAGCGGGAGGCGGAATTCCAGAAGCTGCGGCGGGACCTGGAGGAGGCCACGCTGCAGCACGAGGCCACGGCGGCCGCGCTGAGGAAGAAACACGCCGACAGTGTGGCCGAGCTGGGCGAGCAGCTGGACAACCTCCAGCGCGTCAAGCAGAAGCTGGAGAAGGAGAAGAGCGAGCTCAAGCTGGAGCTGGATGACCTCAGCGCCAACGTGGAGCAGCTGATCAAGTCTAAGGTAGGAAGAGGTTGAGATGGACAGCAGGGAATCATGGGATGGTTTGTGTGGGGCAGGACCACAGGGATCATCCAGTTCCGTCAGCCCTTAGGGAGGGACACCTTCCACTAGACCAGGCTGGATTGGGTTAAGTTGGGCTGAAGAATCTCCAACTGATTGAGTTGGATTGAGTGTACACCTTGTTGGGTTGAGTTGTGTTGAAGAAACTTCAGCTGGTTGGGCTGGAGAGTCTCCAGCTGGTTGAGTTGGGTTGAGTGTCCATGTAGTTGGGTTGAGTTGCGTTGGAGAACCTTCAGCTGGTTGAGCTGAAGAGTCTTCAATTGGCTGAGTTGACCTAAGTTGGGTTGAAATTAAGACTCTCCACGTGGTTGGGTTGAGTGCACGGTTGGGTGGATCCCCCCCAGGGACACCTTCCACCAGACCAGGTGGCTCCAAGCCCCATCCAGCCTGGTCCTGGACACCTCCAGCCATGGGGCATGTCCACTCCACCACAGCCTCCAGCCCCACCCTTCCTCTGTCCCCTCCCTGCAGGTGGCCATGGAGAAGGTGTCACGCTCCATGGAGGACCAGGCTGCCGAGCACTTGGCAAAGCTGGAGGAGACCCAACGCGTCCTCAATGACGCCAACACCCAACGGGCCAAACTGCAGACGGAGAACGGTGGGAGCTGACCCAGGGCTGCCCCACCCCCTGCCCCACAGCCCCCCACCTGAAGCCCCACCCACCCATGCAGGT
The DNA here is from genome assembly GCA_017590115.1 of Montifringilla adamsi. Taxonomy (NCBI): domain Eukaryota; kingdom Metazoa; phylum Chordata; class Aves; order Passeriformes; family Passeridae; genus Montifringilla; species Montifringilla adamsi. The sequence goes on from JAGGNK010008715.1 coordinate 32,429, forward strand.
GAGCTGTCGCGGCAGCTGGAGGAGAAGGAGGCGCTGGTGTCCCAGCTGACCCGTGGGAAGGTGTCCTACACCCAGCAGCTGGAGGACCTGCGGAGGCAGCTGGAGGAGGAGATGAAGGTGGGATCCAGTAGGGGGTGAGAAGACCTGGGGGGGTCAAAGTGGGTCACAGATGTCCTTCACCCTTGTGGTCACTGGTTCAGGATGGTTGGGTTGGATGGGTCCATCTGCAGGCAGTTCCACCATAGAAGGTCCAGGGTGGGCTGAGTTGGTCTGGAGGGGTCTGAGTTGATCTATGTAATGTCCAAGGAAGTTTGGATTGGCCTGGAGTAGGTTGGGTTAGCCTATGGAAGGTCTGATTGCATTGAGATGATGAAGACCAGTTCCTGCTGAGCTGGAGACCCCAAGAGAACCCAAGCTGACCTGGATCCAATGGTACCACCTTCTCCTGAAGGTGTAAGGAATGTTGGGTTGATCTGGAAGAGGATGGGTTGGTCTGCAGAAGGTCTGAGGAAGGGTCTGGTCTAAATAGGGTCCAAGGAAAGCTGGGTTGGGTTGGGTTGGTCTGGAGAAGGTTGGCTTGATCTGCAGAAGGTCTGGCTGGGTTGTGGTGATGAAGACCAGCTCTTGCTGAGCCAGAGAAACCCAAGAGGACTCCAGGTGACTTCGACCCGATGATGACACCTTCTCCTCACCAGGCCAAGAACGCGCTGGCGCACGCGCTGCAGTCGGCCCGGCACGATGGGGACCTGCTGCGGGAGCAGTACGAGGAGGAGACCGAGGCCAAGGCCGAGCTCCAGCGCTCGCTCTCCAAGGCCAACTCCGAGGTGGCCCAGTGGAGGACCAAGTATGAGACAGATGCCATCCAACGCACTGAGGAGCTGGAGGAGGCCAAGTGAGTCATCACCCCATGGGTGGAGCTCCTGTGGGGTCAGAGGGGTGGAGACCACCCACCGGAGAAGGTTCTGGAGGAAGCCAAGTGAGTCTTGCCCCATAGATGGAGATTCTGTGGGGCTGGGGAGGTGGAAACCACTGGAAAAGGTTCTGGAAAAGGTTTTAGAGGTTGAGTCACCTCCCTATGGATGTAGCTCCTGTGGGGTCAGGGTGGCAAGAAGTTCCTGAAGAAGGTTCTGGAGGAGGTAGAGTGACCTGGAGATGGTAGAGGAGATGCAGAGAAGAACCTTGGCCAGTGGCTGGGTGGGAGAAGGTTCAAATGGCCCCACCTGGCCCACGGGTGACCCCAGCTGGTCCCTGGGGCAGGAAGAAGCTGGCGCAGCGGCTGCAGGAGGCCGAGGAGGCCGTGGAGGCCGTCAACGCCAAATGCTCCTCTCTGGAGAAGACCAAGCACCGGCTGCAGAACGAGATCGAGGACCTGATGGCCGACGTGGAGCGGTCGAACGCGGCTGCCGCTGCCCTGGACAAGAAGCAGAGGAATTTTGACAAGGTGGGCAGGTGTGGCAGGTTGGGGGTGGCTGGGCGGGGGCCAGGTGGCTGAGGGGTGACACCTGGCTGTCCCCAGGTGTTGGCCGAGTGGAAGCAGAAGTATGAGGAGTCGCAGACGGAGCTGGAGGCATCACAGAAGGAGGCCAGGGCCCTCAGCACTGACCTCTTCAAGCTGAGGAACATCTACGAGGAGTCCCTCGAGCACCTGGAGACCTTCAAGAGGGAGAACAAGAATCTCCAAGGTGACACCACAGGTCCCTCTGCCCACCTGGGCGTTCCCCACCCATTCCCACGGGGTCTGACGGGGTCTCACGTGGGCAGAGGAGATCTCGGACCTCACGGAGCAGCTCGGCGCTGGCAACAAATCCATCCACGAGCTGGAGAAGGTCCGGAAACAGCTGGATGCCGAGAAGCTGGAGCTCCAAGCTGCTCTGGAAGAGGCTGAGGTGGTTTAAGCCCTGTCCCACCTGATCCCTAGGATGTCCTGGTGGGACGTCCATCCTCTGTGGTGCTCAAGGTCCTCTCTGTCCTCCTCCCCAGGCCTCCCTGGAGCATGAGGAGGGGAAGATCCTGAGGGCGCAGCTGGAGTTCAACCAGGTGAAGGCGGAGTACGAGCGGAAGCTGGGCGAGAAGGAGGAGGAGATGGAGCAGGTGAAGCGAAACCACCTGCGCGTGGTGGAGTCGCTCCAGACCTCGCTGGACGCCGAGACCCGGAGCCGCAACGAGGCCCTGAGGCTGAAGAAGAAGATGGAGGGAGACCTCAATGAGATGGAGATCCAGCTCAGCCACGCCAACCGCGGCGCCAACGAGGCCCAGAAGCAGGTCAAGGCTCTGCAGGGCTACCTGAAGGTACCTGTCCATGTGGACAGGATATGGAGGTACCACCTCAAGGTATCACAGGGACATTGGGGTGTAGGAGGTCCCTGAAGGTATCTGTCCGCAGGGACATTGAGGTATAAGATGTACCTCAAAGTAACAGAGGAATATTGGGGTATAGGAAGTACCAGAAGAAACCTGTCCATGGGGACCTTGGGGTGTTGGAAGTCCCACCACCCAACAGGGGTGGTTCCTCTCCCTCTCCACCAGCCCATGGCCGGGTGGACCCACCACCCCTTCCCACCACCCCCCAGGACACACAGCTGCAGCTGGATGACGCGGCAAGGGTCGGGGAGGACCTGAAGGAGAACGTGGCCATGGTGGAGCGCAGGAACACCCTGCTGCAGTCAGAGCTGGAGGAGCTCCGGGGCCTGGTGGAACAGACCGAGAGGGCCCGGAAACTGGCTGAGCAGGAGCTGATTGAGGCCAGCGAGAGGGTCCAGCTTCTCCACTCACAGGTGAGACCTCACCTGCCTGCCAGGAGAGGAGGCACCTCCATCCAGGGATGCTCCAGCCCAGGAGAAACTTCCTCTGATTGCTTGGCTGGGGAGCTCAAGGTGGCTCAGGGTGGTACAGACCCAACATCCTCCCCTCCTCCTGAAAGGTTGGTCTGGAGGAGGTTGGGTTGGTCTAAAGAAGGTCCAAGGAGGGTTGGGTTTGGTTGGAGGAGGCTGAGTTGGTCTATGGAAGGTCTGGTTGGATTGGGGTGATGAAGACCAACTCTCACTGAGCTGGAGACCTCCAAGATGTCTCCAGTTAACCTTAACCCAAGAGTGCCACCTTCTCCTGAAGGTCTCAGGAGGGTTGGGTTGATCTGGAGGAGGTTGGCTTGATCCATGGAAGGTCCAAGGAACATTTGGTTGGTGTACAGGAGGGTGGTGTTAATTTCTGTGTTGTGTCACCAAGATCTCCAGAAGATCCTTCAACCTGCAGAGATAAGCAGGAGTCTGAAGGACAGGGCAGCACCCCAGGGAAAACTCCTGAGGCCCCATCCTGTCCCCCCAGAACACCAGCCTCATCAACCAGAAGAAGAAGATGGAGGCTGACATCTCCCAGCTGCAGACAGAGGTGGAAGAGGCCGTCCAGGAGTGCCGGAATGCCGAGGAGAAGGCCAAGAAAGCCATCACTGACGTGAGTGTCGCGGTGGGGCCATCACCGGGGCCACCACGGAGAACGTGCCATGGACCCCCTGCTTGTCCCCCCGTGGGCAGGCGGCCATGATGGCCGAGGAGCTGAAGAAGGAGCAGGACACGAGCGCGCACCTGGAGCGCATGAAGAAGAACATGGAGCAGACCATCAAGGACCTGCAGCTGCGGCTGGACGAGGCCGAGCAGCTGGCGCTCAAGGGCGGCAAGAAGCAGCTGCAGAAGCTGGAGGGGCGCGTGCGGGAGCTGGAGAACGAGCTGGAGGCCGAGCAGAAGCGCAACGCCGAGAGCGTCAAGGGGCTGCGCAAGTCCGAGCGGCGCGTCAAGGAGCTCAGCTACCAGGTGAGACCACGGGGGTGAGACTCAGGTACCAGGTGAGACCATGGAGGTGAGACCATGGAGGTGAGATCATGGGGGTGGGTCAAGGAGCTCAGCTACCAGGTGACACCACGGGGGTGAGACTCAGATACCAGGTGAGACCATGGAGGTGAGACCATGGAGGTGAGATCGTGGGGGTGGGTCAAGGAGCTCAGCTACCAGGTGAGACCACGGCAGTGAGACTCAGATACCAGGTGAGACCATGGGGGTGAGACCATGGAGGTGAGATCGTGGGGGTGGGTCAAGGAGCTCAGCTACCAGGTGAGACCACGGGGAGGTGTAGGAGGTACCTGAAGGTTCCACAGGGACATGGAGGTGTAGGAGGTACCTGAAGGTTCCACAGGGACATGGAGGTGTAGGAGGTACCTGAAGGTTCCACAGGGACATGGAGGTGTAGGAGGTACCTGAAGGTACCTGTCCATGTGGTGTGGAGAGGCAGGAGGTGCCTGAAGGTTCCACAGGGACATGGAGGTGTAGGAGGTACCTGAAGGTACCTGTCCAACAGGATATGGAGGTACCACCTCAAGGTATCACAGGGACATTGGGGTGTAGGAGGTCCCTGAAGGTATCTGTCCGCAGGGACATTGAGGTATAAGATGTACCTCAAAGTAACAGAGGAATATTGGGGTATAGGAAGTACCAGAAGAAACCTGTCCATGGGGACCTTGGGGTGTTGGAAGTCCCACCACCCAACAGGGGTGGTTCCTCTCCCTCTCCACCAGCCCATGGCCGGGTGGACCCACCACCCCTTCCCACCACCCCCCAGGACACACAGCTGCAGCTGGATGACGCGGCAAGGGTCGGGGAGGACCTGAAGGAGAACGTGGCCATGGTGGAGCGCAGGAACACCCTGCTGCAGTCAGAGCTGGAGGAGCTCCGGGGCCTGGTGGAACAGACCGAGAGGGCCCGGAAACTGGCTGAGCAGGAGCTGATTGAGGCCAGCGAGAGGGTCCAGCTTCTCCACTCACAGGTGAGACCTCACCTGCCTGCCAGGAGAGGAGGCACCTCCATCCAGGGATGCTCCAGCCCAGGAGAAACTCCTCTGATTGCTTGGCTGGGGAGCTCAAGGTGGCTCAGGGTGGTACAGACCCAACATCCTCCCCTCCTCCTGAAAGGTTGGTCTGGAGGAGGTTGGGTTGGTCTAAAGAAGGTCCAAGGAGGGTTGGGTTTGGTTGGAGGAGGCTGAGTTGGTCTATGGAAGGTCTGGTTGGATTGGGGTGATGAAGACCAACTCTCACTGAGCTGGAGACCTCCAAGATGTCTCCAGTTAACCTTAACCCAAGAGTGCCACCTTCTCCTGAAGGTCTCAGGAGGGTTGGGTTGATCTGGAAGAGGTTGGCTTGATCCATGGAAGGTCCAAGGAACATTTGGTTGGTGTACAGGAGGGTGGTGTTAATTTCTGTGTTGTGTCACCAAGATCTCCAGAAGATCCTTCAACCTGCAGAGATAAGCAGGAGTCTGAAGGACAGGGCAGCACCCCAGGGAAAACTCCTGAGGCCCCATCCTGTCCCCCCAGAACACCAGCCTCATCAACCAGAAGAAGAAGATGGAGGGTGACATCTCCCAGCTGCAGACAGAGGTGGAAGAGGCGGTCCAGGAGTGCCGGAATGCCGAGGAGAAGGCCAAGAAAGCCATCACTGACGTGAGTGTCGCGGTGGGGCCATCACCGGGGCCACCACGGAGAACGTGCCATGGACCCCCTGCTTGTCCCCCCGCATGCAGGCGGCCATGATGGCCGAGGAGCTGAAGAAGGAGCAGGACACGAGCGCGCACCTGGAGCGGATGAAGAAGAACATGGAGCAGACCATCAAGGACCTGCAGCTGCGGCTGGACGAGGCCGAGCAGCTGGCGCTCAAGGGCGGCAAGAAGCAGCTGCAGAAGCTGGAGGGGCGCGTGCGGGAGCTGGAGAACGAGCTGGAGGCCGAGCAGAAGCGCAACGCCGAGAGCGTCAAGGGGCTGCGCAAGTCCGAGCGGCGCGTCAAGGAGCTCAGCTACCAGGTGAGACCACGGGGGTGAGACTCAGCTACCAGGTGAGACCATGGGGGTGAGACCATGGAGATGAGATCATGGGGGTGGGTCAAGGAGCTCAGCTACCAGGGGAGACCACGGGGGTGAGACTCAGGTACCAGGTGAGACCATGGAGGTGAGACTCAGGTACCAGGTGAGACCATGGAGGTGAGACTCAGGTACCAGGTGAGACCATGGAGGTGAGACTCAGGTACCAGGTGAGACCATGGAGGTGAGACTCAGGTACCAGGTGAGACCATGGAGGTGAGACTCAGGTACCAGGTGAGACCATGGAGGTGAGACTCAGGTACCAGGTGAGACCATGGAGGTGAGACTCAGGTACCAGGTGAGACCATGGAGGTGAGACTCAGGTACCAGGTGAGACCATGGAGGTGAGACTCAGGTACCAGGTGAGACCATGGAGGTGAGACTCAGGTACCAGGTGAGACCATGGAGGTGAGACCATGGGGGTGAGATCGTGGGGGTGGGACAAGGAGCTCAGCTACCAGGGGAGACCACGGGGGTGAGACTCAGGTACCAGGTGAGACCACGGCAGTGAGACCATGGAGGTGAGATCGTGGGGGTGGGTCAAGGAGCTCAGCTACCAGGTGAGACCATGGAGGTGAGACTCAGGTACCAGGTAAGAGCTCCTGGGCGGGTCATGGAGATCAGGTACAGATGAGACCATTGAGGTGGGTCATGGAGCTCAGCCGCCAGGTGACACCACCATGGAAGAGAAGGATGGATGATGGATGGAGGGATGGGGAATGGATGGATGGAAGAGAATGATGGATAGACAGACTCTTGAAGACAGACTCAGCTGTGGGGGTGGCAGGAGGATGTCCTTTCCCGGAACCAACCCCTCCGACCCACTGTCCCCCAGGAGGAACAGGCCAACACCAACCTGGCCAAGTTCCGGAAGGCGCAGCACGAGCTGGACGAGGCCGAGGAACGCGCGGACATCGCCGAGTCCCAGGTCAACAAACTGCGGGCCAAGAGCCGCGACATTGGAGCCAAGGTGGGACCTCCTGTCACCCCCTGTCACCCCCTGTCACCCCCCACAGCTGCCCTACAACCCCCCCGGACCTTCTGTCTTCTCTCCCACCGCACTCCAGAAGCTGCACGACGAGGAGTGACCCATCCCTATGAAGGACCTGCCATGAGTGACCCACCACCATGAGTGACTCCACTGCCACCACGAGGGACACACCATGATGAGAGACCCACCACGATGAAGGTCCCATCATGACAATGACTGACCAACCACGATGATGAGGGACCCACCATCGCCATGAGGGGTCCATCACCCCATGTTGAGGGACTGACCACCACAGTGGACTCCCCACCATGATAAGAGACGTGTGACCACCATGATGAGTGACCTGCCCCTGTGATGAGGGACCTGCCACCACCGTGAGGGACCCACCATGATGACACCATGAAGGACCCCCCACACCACAACAGGGGACCCCCCACCGTGATACAAGTCACTCACCACCTCCAAGATGAGCCCACAATGATGATGAGATGGACCCACCACCACCATGATGGACCCATGATGATGATGATGGACCCCCCCCCTCATGAGTGACTCCAAACCCCACAGTGGACCCTCTCCCCACCAGTGACACCCCCTACCCCCTGTCCAAGACGAGGGGACCCCAATGCCATAATTAATTAATTCATGAGCCATAGAAGGGACACAATGTCCCCTCGGCCACCCTGCCCCACCCCACACCAAAAACACGACCCTGAGCAGCACCAGCTGTGGGACAAGGTTTAATTTTTGGGGTGGGGGATGGTGGACTGGACCCAGAGGACGATGAGACAGTGGTGGGGGGCGGTGACCATCAGCTGCCCTCCATGTCAGGATCTGGAGGAGGAACAGTTGGACATGGTGGAGAAGAATGGTCCAGGTGTCCCCCAACCCCACCCAAGGGTGTCCCAGGTGTCCCCCAACCCCACCCCAGGGTGTCCCAGGTGTCCCCCAGCTCCACCCAAAGGTGTCTCAGGTGTCCCCCAGCTCCACCCAAAAGTGTCTCAGGTGTCCCCCAGCTCCACCCAAAGGTGTCTCAGGTGTCCCCCAGCTCCACCCAAAAGTGTTCCAGATGTCCCCAACCCCGCCCACAGGTGTCCCAGGTGTTCCCAACCCACCCCAGGGTGTCCCAGGTGTCCCCAACCCCACCCACAGGTGTCCCAGGTGTCCCCACTGCCCCTCACCCTGTCCCGGGGCCACCCGCGTGCGGAAGGTGACGAAGGTGTCGAAGGCGAAGACCAAGGCGAGGACGAGGCTGAAGGTCTGGGGGGAGGGGAAAGGGGCGTGGCCCGGTCAGTCAGGGGCTGGGCTCAATGAGGGGGCGGGGTTTGGGGACACTCACGAAGGTGGTGGCAGCCAGGGCGTCACGGGACGAGGCCAAGGCCACCAGGGCTGCCACGAGGAAGATGAGGGTCCCACTGATGGCCCGGAGCAGGTCCTGGGGGGACAGCAGGGGGACACCGTGGGGGCATGGGGGCACCGGGGGGATGGGGGTGGGGACAATGGGGGGACACTATGGGGACATGAGATGGACACGGAGGGGTAGCAGCAGGACACCCTGGGGACATGGGGGGACAGCAGAGGGATGGGAATGGTGACAATGGGGGACACCATGGGGACATGGAGGGGTAGCAGCAGGACAATTTGGGGACACCAGAGGGATGGGAGTGGTGACAATGGGGACACCTTGGGGACATGGAGGGGTAGCAGCAGGACACCTTGGGGACATGGGGGGACACCAGGGGGATGGGAGTGCTGACAGTGGGGACATCATGGGGACATGATATGGACAAGGAGGGGTAGCAGCAGGACAATTTGGGGACACCAGAGGGATGGGAGTGGTGACAATGGGGGACACCATGGAGGGGGGTTCACCAGGTGAACATGGATGGTAGCAGCAGGACACCTTGGGGACATGGGGGACACCAGGGGGATGGGAGTGGTGACAATGGGGCACCATGTGGACACCTTGGGGACATGGAGAGGTAGCAGTGGGACACCTTGGGGACACCAGAGAGATGGAGGTGGTGACAATGGGGGACACCATGGGGACATGAGATGGACATGGAGGGGTAGCAGCAGGACAATTTGGGGACACCAGGGGGATGGGAGTGGTGACAATGGGGGCAGCATGGGGACACCAGGTGAACACGGAGAGATAGCAGCAGGACACCTTGGGGACATGGGGGACACCAGGGGGACACCATGAGGACATGGAGGGGACACCCAATACCATGGGGATGTGGGGTGGTGACAAAGGGACACACCACAGGGGTGACATGAAGGGACACTATGAGGACGTGGAGGGGACGCCATGGAGGACATGGGGACACGGAGTGACACCCTGGGGACATGTAGGGGCACACCATGGGGTGACACCAGGGCAGGGGACACCGAGGGGATGCAGCATGAAGGGACACCAAGACAGGCAGACACCCTGGGGGACATCAGGAGAGGGTGAACACAGAGGGGACACCGCGGGGACAATGCCAAGGCGGGCACCAGGAGGTGACACCATGGGGACACAGAGGTGACACCTTGGGGTTGACACCAAGGGGTGACACCTTGGCGACATGGAGTGACATGGGAGGGGACAGCAGGAGGACATGGGGGGGGTGTTGGGGAGGGGCACAACATGGGGTACACCACGGGGGGTCAGCCCCAGTGCCCCACAGTGCAGCCCCAGTGTCCCCCAGTGCCCCCCAGTGTCCCCAATCTGCCCAGTATCCCATCCCAGTGCTCCCAGTTTCCCCAGTTTCACGTCCCAGTATCCCCAGCACCCCCAGTATCCCATCCCAGTTCCCCCAGTTCCCCCAGTTTCCCCAGTATCCCGTCCCAGTGCTCCCAGTATCCCCATTATGCCATCCCCGTTCCCCCAGTTTCCCGTACCAGTATCCCCAGTTTCCCATACCAGTTCCCCCAGTATCCCCAGTTTCCCGTACCAGTATCCCCAGTGCTCCCAGTTTCCCCAGTTTCCCACACCAGTGCTCCCAGTATCCCCAGTTTCCTGTCCCAGTATCCTCAGTATCCCATCCCAGTGCTCCCAGTGCTCCCAGTTTCCCCAGTTTCCTGTCCCAGTTCCCCCAGTATTGCATCCCAGTTCCCCCAGTTCCCCCAGTTTCCCGTACCAGTTCCCCCAGTATCCCCAGTATCCCATCCCAGTATCCCCAGTATCCCCAGTTCCCCCAGTATCCCCAGTTTCCCGTCCCAGTATCCCCAGTATCCCCAGTTCCCGTCCCAGTTCCCCCAGTATCCCCAGTATCCCCTCCCAGTGCTCCCAGTATCCCCAGTTTCCATCCCAGTTCCCCCAGTATCCCCTCCCAGTGCTCCCAGTATCCCCAGTTTCCCGTCCCAGTATCCCCAGTTTCCCCTCCCAGTTCCCCCAGTATGCCCAGTATCCCCTCCCAGTGCTCCCAGTATCCCCAGTTTCCATCCCAGTATCCCCAGTTTCCCCTCCCAGTATCCCCAGTATCCCCAGTATCCCCTCCCAGTATCCCCAGTATCCCCAGTATCCCCTCCCAGTGCTCCCAGTATCCCCAGTTTCCATCCCAGTTCCCCCAGTATCCCCTCCCAGTGCTCCCAGTATCCCCAGTTTCCATCCCAGTTCCCCCAGTATCCCCTCCCAGTGCTCCCAGTATCTCCAGTTCCCCGTCCCATTTTCCTGTCCCAGTTTCCCGTCCCAGTCCCCCCAGTATCCCCAGTTTCCCGTACCAGCTCCCCGGCCAGCAGCAGCCCCCGGGGGGTTCTCAGCACCCCCAGATCGAAGACCCCCGGCGGCTCCGGCTGCCCCATGGGGGGCTGGGGGGTCCTGGGGGTCCTGGGGG